>JAOTRS010000017.1:15784707-15799777 GCA_028565755.1 Dinotopterus cunningtoni
AAAGTAAAAACAGGTGAAAGTCAGAGGACGTTTCTTTTTTTGCTGAGTATATATATATTATATATATATTATATATATATATATATTTTTTAATCACTTAAACAATTTTGTAAACCACATGCAACTTAAATGCTAAATAAAATCAAACAGGTGCCTGACAGCATTTTACGTGTTTTTTTTTTTTTTTAACTGTGTATATGGGCATAATGTCTTTAGCGATATAACGCCACAACATCAGTAATATCTTTCCATCGAGGCCCCTCTTATCATATGGGATACAGCAGGGAAATGTGGTCTCTGTTTTCACCAGGCTTTTAGCCGGTGTTTTTGCGCTGCTGCTTGTCTTGTTTAGCTCACAGAGCCAAATACGACGCAGATTCATCAGTGTGTCTCTGTTTGAGGTGCTCGAGTAAATTAGTTGTGCTGCTTCCTTTAGTTGGCACAAACTTCAGACAAATTTTACACCAGGCTTTGGCTTGTTCAATGTGTAACCCGAACAATTTCCATACGACCGAAAAAAACATGCCCTTGTTGGAACCAAGCTCTTTGGTTTCATCAGAGCACGCTGCCATGTTGTATCTCGTATTTCCCATGTGTGAGTCACAGAGGGGGGCGTCGCAGAACTACGGATGCTCACAGTGCCGTACCAAAGTGAAACTGTAAAATCCATTTTCATTTTTCAACATCGACATAAACCATAAATTCGAATTAATCGATAGTAATGATTAATCGCGCAGCTCTAATTTCTACAAACTCTTTAACCGCCATCAGTGAATACTCTGAGTATAGTGTATAGTAATGAAAGTTCTCCCTGGCCTGGGTAGTGAGGTCACCTGAGCCTAGTCAGTTTTAAAGCATTTAAGCAGTTTGAGGCCTGGCATCAGAAAAAAGATAAAGATAATATTAACACTGTGGTGTCTAGTTCATGTGTGAAAATGATTTCGCATGCTCTCAGAACCACTTTGTCACAATCTGAGTCTGGGATATTGCTGTTCCATCAGGGAGGAAGAAAAACTCCATAGATGTGATAACCTGGTCATTCAGTACATTCGTCAGCTGCCGTCATTTTATTGCCACGTAACGTTGCTGAGTCTAGACCTGAGCAACTGAAACAACCCCAGATCATAACACTGTCTCCAGAGGTTTGTACAGTGGACACTATACATGATGGATGCATCGCTTCATGCGCTTCCCTTTTTACACTGCTCAATCTGGACTCGTCAGATAACATGACCTTTTTCCATCGCTCTAAAGTCCAATCTTTATACTCCCTAGCAAACTAAAGCCATTTTTTCTGATGACTCTCACTAACAAGTGGTTTTCTTACGGACACAGCTGTTTAGCATTTCAGCAATCTCCTTAGATGTTTTCTTTGCTCGTTACAGGCCAACAACCCTTCTGAACACCCTTGTCTCTCACATTGTGGTCCAAATCATTTTAAAGACAAGGTGTCTCAGAGGTTCTAAGAAATACTCTACTTACTAGAGACGAGGAAAAGGTTGGAGAGTTCGCTCTGCCGCAGATTAAAGGATGAGAGAGAAGGAGAGATGGAGCAAGGCTTTATTTTTCTCTAGATGTGAAATCTACACCCCTCTCATTTCCTCTTTCTCGCTCCCTCTGTCTGTCTGAGAGAGGATGACAAATAGATAAATGAGATCACTGTGGGAGAGAGAAGCCGGGGGTCTGACTGTCACACTCCCTCTAAAAATACCTCCGTGTTCGAAGCAGCGAGCGCACAGAGCATCCCTTCTACTCCTCCTATCATCCTTAAGGGGCCATTTCTCACTCCTGTTCAAATATCACTCTCATCACAGTGCAAACCTTTCTCCTCACTCGGTCCTCTCTTAGAAAGATAGCAACACATTTGGTGCCTATTATGCGCAGATATTGGGAGGGAAGGGAGGAGGGACTGTAACCATGACAACACTCTCGCCAGTCAGTCCTAGCTAGTTCTAACCTAGTTTGCTTTCCAGATTAGATGCATTATTATCAGAAATGCAGGTGAGATAAAGGTTGCTGTACAGCAAGCGTGGTGACGAGGAGGTTGTTTGTGTGACCTGTTAAAGTGGGCCGTCACATCGCATTCTGGCAAATTGTTTTTATTTATAATGAAATTAATGGATAATAATTCTGAAAAATTTTAGATGTTTTTTTTCCCTTAAAAATCTTTTTCACAAAATGATAATAATAATTTTTAGTAGCATTTCATTTCCTTGGATTGATCTTAAACTTGTGACCTCATTAGGGGGAAAAAACTCAACTAATTCTAAAAAAAAACAAACAACATTTATTCTTAAAATTGGAAGCTTTTTTTGTGACTATGAATTCTGAAAAAAAAAAAAAAAATCCTGGTGGTTAAGGAAAAAAGGTAAATATAAAAGTGTGTAGCTTAAAGCTTTTCTTCCTGCTGACCAAAGAAAAGATTTAAGCAACAAACATGAGAGTGAATTTCATTTTGGTTTTAGTTACCTGTCTTTTTCTCTTTTTAATTAATTGTATTTTTCATCCAATTGCTGCTCCAGTTTTCATTAATTTGTTAATTTCCTTATATCCTCCATGTGAAACTTCTTATAATATGGACGACATGTGATATAAATATTTAAATATTTAAATATTTCTTTACTTCTCATACAGTGCTGTGAAAAAATGTATGGATTTTTTATTCTTTTCATATTCGTCACAATTAAATGATTGTGATCATCAAACAAATTTTAATATTCAACAAAGATAACAAAATGCAGTTTTTAAATGATGATTTCACCTACTGTATTAAGGGGAAAAAAAGCTGTCTAAGCCTACCTAGACATGTAAAAAAGGTAATTGTCCTGAAAGGTAATTTTTGGAAAGCGGAGTTAAATTACATTTTCCACACCCAGGCCTGATTACTGCAGGACCTGTTGAATCAAGAAATCACCTAAATACAATCTGTCTGACAAAGTCAAGCACACTGAAAGATTTTAAAAAGCAACACAATCTAAAGAAAGTCAAGAAAGAGACTGGGCGGCAATAATGGTATCCATGGAAAAGTTCCAAGGCGAAAGCCACTGCTGACCAAGGCTCGTCTCACATTTGCCAAAAAATATCTTTATTGTCCCCAAGACTTTGTCTCATCAGTCCACAGAAATATTTTTCCAAAAGTTTAACTTTGTGAAGGTGTGCATCCTGTTACATCTGGGTTATTCAGCAGGACAACGATCTGAAACACACCAGGAAGTCCACCTCGGAATGCTTTAAAAAGTCCGGACAATTGAGATCCTTAAACAGGCCATTTACGTTTGAAAACCCTCCAATGTGGCTGAATACAAAAAAACAATTTTGCAAAGAGGAGTGGGCCAAAATTCCTCCACATTGGTGTGAAAACCTCGTTGCCAGTTATCGCAGGTGCGTGATTGCAGTTATTATAGCCAAGGGTGGCACAAACAGTTATTAGATTAAGATGCAATTGTTTTTTTCACACAGGGCCAGGTATGCTGAGACAGCTTTTTTCCATTAATAAATGAAATCATCATTAATTTTTTTTCTTTTTTTCTTTACTTTGGTTATCTTTGTGTGATATTACAATCATTTAAATGTGACAAATATGCAACAAAAAAAATTTTTTTTTTTAGGGCACTGTACATGAAGATTTTACATAATAATGGATTTTTGTAATATGCAAAGTAGCAGATATCTTGTCATTTTATGCCTTATGTGCCTTTTTATAAGGAAATTGAAATAAAAAAAGGCTTGCACTGATAATGACTTCCGAGCGGGTTATGTTTTATTCTAATGTAATTAAAGACATTTTTCCTAAGATATTTGACCCACTGAAAAACCTGACCTGGAAAATAGTCTCTTATTTTGCATAAAAAGCTCTTAAGATGTAAATTGTCTTCATAAGTTTAAAAGGTATTGAATAATTAAATACGTAGTTAATAAACCCACTCTGATTCAGATGCTTAATAAACCCACTATGATATTCCCGGTGCTTTTGGTCCTGGTTTAGTTACCGCTTTAAATAAATAATGAAATAATGCAGAATGGCCTGAAAATATCACGGTTGTTCAAGCTGCCTGAAAAATTCAGCCAGTGTACAGTAGAGTCTGAAATTAGTGCCTGGCCAAACTTTTGAAAATGATAGCATAGAAAGCATTGAAAAAAAAATCCTCTAAAAATCTATTCTGAGTGGGAAGCCATGCTTATTCATATTGGTGACACTCACTCACTCATCCTCCAAACCGCTTTATCCTGTCTTCAGGGTTGCGGGGGGCCTGGAGCCGATCCCAGGAGACTTGGGGCATGCCACCAAACTTTATGCACATAGAGATGGGAATTGAACCTGGCATATGGTTGACAAAAAGATAAATAGGGTCTTAAAAATATTCCATCAGTTGGTGGTTGGATGATGGTTAACGATTCAAAATCTCACATGGAGGTTGGATGAGGCCCCTATCTGGTCATTGTGGTCATTTAATTTTGAACAATCTTGAGGATAGGATTTTTAATATTTAATAATTATTTAAATGTATGTGTAGTGTTTAACATTAAACACCAGGAAACGTACGGGATAATATATAAATAGAGCAAAATTGTGTTGCTGTAGTTTATGCGTATTGGAATGTCTAAAGTTGGGACTTGGGGCATTAAAACATTGGACCTCACGTGATGTAAGATTGATGTAAGAGAATGTCTTTTTTGTCATACAGAATTTACTTACAGTTGAGAAAATCTGACATATATTATGGCTCCCCCCCAAACGCAGGATTCTGCCCCAGATTTGGCTGGGCAGTTGCCCTCGGCGGGTCGAGCACGTCACCCTGAAGCTGAAGCACGAGCTGGGCGTCACAGCAGTGATGAACTTCCAGACCGAGTGGGACGTTATGACCAACTCTCATGGCTGCCGGCGTGATCCCAACGAGCACATGACACCGGAGACCATGATGCACCTGTACAGAGACTGTGGTCTGGCTTACGTCTGGATCCCGACGCCTGACATGAGCACTGAGGGTGCGTGTGCATCTATGCATGTATTTACCTATGACTCTGATCCAAACCTTCACAAACTGTCCACAAACATACCAGTGCTGCCAGATATATGATAATTTGGGTCACTGTACTATGTACGTTCAGTCATACATCAATTTCAACTATTTTGTCTGATTTGAAACCAGTCTGGTTATTAATTTTATATATACTATGATATCTAGTGTCACAATCAACAGACCATGGATCTGTAGAAAATAAGTAAATCCTCAGCTCTACTACCTCCTAACTCGCTAGTTAGTGGTGCAGTGTAGTGTTTGTAGGCATAATAATCAATGCTTAAAAACAATCGTTTGAATAGTTGGAGTTTGTTGCAGCTCGTTTGATGGATGTAGGTGCAAATTGGTTCTGGGAGTGCCACGATAAAATTTTCAATATACGATAATTTACACTAAAATATGATTATTCTGGGGTCTTTATATGATTTTTGGTTTTGACTATCTGGCAACACTGGAACCTGCATTACAGGTGCATCTCAATAAATCAATATATCATCGAAAAGTTAATTTATTTCAGTAATTCAATTCAAAATTTGAAACTCATATATTATATAGATTTATTGCAAACAGACATAATATATTTCAAGTATTTATTTCTTTTCATTTTGATGATTATGGCTTACATCTAATGAACACGCAAAATTCAGTATCTCAGAAAATTTTAATATTGTGAAAAAGTTATTGGAGACTCATGGTGTCAAATTTTTATTAGCTAACTGGACAATTGTCCAAAAGACGATCATTGACACCCTGCACATGGGGGGTAAGACACAAAAGGCCATTGCTAAAGAAGCTGGCTGTTCACAGAGTGCTGTATCTAAGCACATAAATGGAAAGTTGAAAAGATGGAAAAAATGTGGTAGAAAAAGATGCACAAGCAACAGGGATAACCACAGCCTTGAGAGGGTTGTAAAACGAAGCCCATTCAAGAATTTCAAAGAGATTCACAAGGAGTGGACAGCAGCTGGAGTCAGTGGTTCAAGAGCCACCACACATAGACGTATCCAGGATGTGGGCTACAACTGTCGCATCCTTCAAGTCAATCAAGCCACTCTTGAACCAGAGACAACGTCAGAGGCATCTACCTGGGCTAAGGACAAAAAGGACTGGACTGTTACTCAGTGGGCCAAAGTCCCCTTTTCGGATAAGAGTAAAATTTGCATTTCATTTGGAAAACAAGGTCCCTGTGTCTGGTGGAAGAGAGGAGAGGCAAGCTGCTTGAGTTCCAGTGTAAAGTTTGTACTTGTCAAGAGCTGCTATGATTTCTCACCTACTAACAGCAGTCTGGATCCCTGTGACCATTCTGTAACAAACCTCACCATACACATATTTACACAGATTCGCTTCACCCCATCATTTGGTGATTTTTAAGTTGTTGTTTTTTTACGAACGCTCTCCATGTCAACACTAAACAAGGATTTCAGCATATTTTTGGACTCTATGATCCATTATGACAAGACACAAACTATAAATCTTAAGATGTCAACGAACCACCAAAAATCCATCTTTGAATATTCCTAGTACGTCTGAACTGCTACGTCATTCAGGCAAGCGAAACATGAGTCTTTATACCATACTGGAGATTTGACCTGCCTGGTGGACTTGCTAATGGATTTCTATAGACCAAAACAGCTGAGGCCCAACCTGCACCTGAGCTCACACCTGCTTCACCGCTGCTCGACCCTGATTTCACTCTCCGTCTCTCAGCGGAGACGTCCAGCACTGTTTACACTGCAGAACTGATAACTAAATATTACACACAGGTAAAAGAAAAGAAACTGCAATAGGAGGTGTTAGTACAGCAGGGCGGATAATAGATAAACACACCCATAACACACTCAGGGGTAAACATATCTCTTGCTGCACTAATACAAGGTTATCACTTCATAAAGTTAGATTATTTCCCTGTCCGCTGTGAAAAAGCATTAAAGAGTGCAGAGCTCTCTATTTACACCGCCGAGAGCATGGATATTGCTGGGAGTTATTTTATTAGATTCTTTTGTGTCATGGTAACTATAGCTTTATTTTTTATTAAGGTCCATCCGTGCTTTAAGCATCATATTGTTTAGAAATACTGGAATACTGGAAAGCGTGAGTGCATCCAAAAGAGATCGAATGTAAAATCGATTAACAGTTTGGTGCCTACAGGCTGCTTCCTGGAGCTGTGAGGCTAATGTAATGCTAAGATGGAAGGAAAGAGTAAGGCATGACGCATGCAAACTGTACTCCTAATATAGTTACAGATATTTATTTATTTATTTATTTTTGTGCTTGATTTCTTGTCTACAGCCTAACTAGTGTAAAAGCTAGCACTTGGGAACCAGCCAGGTGCCTTTGCAATTATTGATGCTACCTGTAGTTTCAGTAAAGTAGCACTGAAAGAAAAGTCGATAAACGTGTTCTGTTTCTTATTCTCATCAACCGTTCTCTGATGTTGCCGGATAGACTTCTCCCTTTCTTTACAAGTGCCACTGCTATTAGAAAAGCATTAGCGATGCAGAAGGAGGTAAGTTTGGGATGGCTTCAGGACACATGGACGTTTTTATGATTTCCAAATTGATGAAATGCTGTTGGGCCACTTTTAATGTATTATTCACCATAACCGTTTGAAATGACACCTTGTGGGGTAATTTCAGAAATCCAAAAAGAGTACCGGTCATAAGGATGATTAAAGTGACTGGAGCTTAAAGGTGAATTAAATTCATGAAAGTCCAACTAGGACTTTTGATTGTGCAGAATAACAGCACACAGTTCTGAGAGTGAAAACTCCCTTTATTTCTCTATATAATCCCCTGATACACTAATGCACTTATCCCAGTGTTTCACTAGTGCTTGGATAGAAAGTTTTCCCTGTATGCTGGAGACATGATCGGACTGCCTGCTTCATGTCTGAAACACTGGCCTCCCAGGAACTCCTTTAATTTTCCAAACGTGTTGAAGTGGCTTGGAGCGAGGTCAAAAAGGTATGGAAGATGTGGCAATAACTTCCAGATGAGTTCCTGTAATGTGCAAGTGGTGTTGGTGAATGATCGTGTGTACAGTTCTCACAGACTGATGCATCTCTTCCACAAGTTATCTGTCGATTTTCAAGGCTCAAGCGCTCCACTCGTTGGACATACAGTACATGGGAGCGACTGCAGGGGGCTCCAGGCCACCATGGCCAGGAGATGATCACATTCACAGATGCACAGCCTGCTTTAACATTCAAGTGTTTTAATCAATATAATATGCTTGAAGGCTCCTTTAAATGTCAATCAGTTTTTCTTGAAGACTCCTTAGATTTCACTGTAAGGACATCAAAAATATTCTCCATTTCTCTTGATTAAGGCTACATCTTTAGTGGGGAAATCGAGTCGAGACAAGAGCACCAGACAAAAAAAAAACATTGTCTGATGTGAGATTATTTGAAGGGGGCGGGGCTTCCTATGGTGTTAGTTAATATTGAAGAGTTAAGGACCTTTCCCACATTTCTGAATTTAATCCTGAACCAATATCATCTTGAAATCATAACAGGTCTTGACAATTCATAGCAAATAGTGTGGTGGTTTAGGTAAATCGTGAAAGTTCATAGACAGTTCATGGCGATTCAACAAAAGCTAACGCATGGGCAGTTTGTAGATGATTACGGCAAGTGATGTCATGGAATCGAGTGACTGAGAATAACTAACTTGTAAATTTACACGTGATCATTTCTGATTCTAAGCTAAATAAAATAAAAGTCTTTTTGTTTATGTCGCCCCCTGCAGGACGTGTGCGGATGCTGCCCCAGGCCGTGTACCTGCTCTACGGGCTGTTAGAGAACGGTCACAGCGTGTACGTGCACTGTAACGCAGGCGTGGGTCGCTCCACAGCCACCGTGTGTGGCCTGCTGATGTACGTGCTCGGCTGGAGCCTCCGGAAGGTGCAGTACTACCTTACTGCCAGGAGGGCGGCAGTATACATCGATGAGGAAGCTTTGGTACGAGCACGAGAGGACTTCCTGCTGAAGTTTGGACGTTTACGTCCCTCAGTATGCTGGTCTGAGATGCAGGAGGGAGGGCAGTGTGAGACATAAATAGAAGAGCGGATACTAGGGGAAACAAATGTTGTGTACGAAGGATGAGTACTGGGTCTGAATAAAATATTTATAAATCTTTTACATTCTGATTTAAATTTCATTTACAGTTTTTACACCCTTTGTCTCCCAAAGTGTAGCATCATTTTTTTTATTGATGTTTAAATATTTAAAGAAAGGTTTTCATCCCTTTCACTGGTGTGTATCTCATTTCCTGTATGTAAACAAAATCACCTCTTGTTTTTTTTTTTTTTATATTACCTTTTTTTTTGGAAAGATTCCTCAAATTTTTTATTTTTTATCTTATCATCCTCCCTCTATCTTCTTCCTGACAAAATGGTCATTTTGCGAAAGGGCACCTTCGAGCCGTTGGCAAGTTGGCAGCTCGTACGTGTGGCAGTTATTGTTATTCCTCTGCCCTCTTTTTTCAAAATCTAATATCCTGCTAAATCATTTTGTGAATACTCAGCACGTTGGCTATTTTTAGATCGGACCTTTCGCTCACACCATCGACCGGGCCGCTTTCCAAGGCTGGGCATGAAAACAGCGTGACCTTTTGAATAAATAAGTGGAAATTCTGTCACTGTTCCAAAAGGCTTATTGAGAAAGAATAGTTGAGGAGAAGCTGCTGAATTATTCTAAAAGGTATATGAGAGGCTATTAATTCAGAAAACATCCTGTTCTCAGGCATGTCTTTTAATGTCCTGTCCATTGTCCACCCTCTCATGTTCCACAGCAGCGTTTGAAACTCCATCTTTCAGTTCATCTGTTTACTTTTGTTCCGCGATATCTGTAAGAACTCGAGGTGTCTTTATTTTATAGTACAGTTTTCTCCTTTTTTTTTCCTCAATAAGGTTTCTTGTGCTGTACTTCAAACCCCTCAGCGTTCAACAGGATGAAAGAAGTGAGCTCTTAAAACTTCATGTCAGGCGTTGAGGAGGACGTGTGGGTGTGGGGATAGAGGAGTGATAGATGACGGATCGAGGAAGTGAACAGAGAAAGAGAGCATGACCTCTCCTGACTCATGATCTACAAATCTGCTTAGCGTGATCATTAAAGAATTCAGAAAGAATTGTTATCCGAGGGTCGCGTGAGATCATCATCATGATGCTATTTGTTTAGGTATGTTTGTTAAATTTATATTCAGATCACATGACACCTCATTTACACGCACTTTGACTACGTTAATTAAGTAATTACACTATCTTGCCAAAAGTATTCGCTCGCCTGCCTTCACATGCATATGAATTTGAGTAACATCTAATTCTTAATCCATAGGATTTAATATGATATTGGCCCCGCCCCCTCTGCAGCGACAACAGCTTCAACTCTTCCGTGAAGGCTTTCCACAAGGTTTAGGGGTGTGTTTATGGGATATTTTGACCGTTTTACTAGATGCGCATTTGTGAGGTCAGACACTGATGTTGGACGACAAGGCCTGACTCACAGTCTCCGCTCTAATTCGTCCCAAAGGTGTTCTGTCATTTTGAGTTCAGGACTCGGGCCGGTTAAGTTCTTCCGCACCAAACTTGCTCATCTATGTCTTTATGGGCATTTGCTTTGTGCACTGGAACTGCTGTGGGGTTGTTTTTTTAGGAGTTGGGCTCAGCCCCTTACTTCCTGTGAAAGAAACTCTTAACGCTTCAGCAATCCAAGAACTTTTGGACAATTTCATGCTCCCAACTTTGACAGCACCTTCCTGTTCCAACATGACTGCGCACCAGTGCACAAAGCAACCCGATAGAACACCCTAATCCTTGTGGAAAGCCTTCCCAAAAGAGTTGAAGCTGTATTATAGCTGCAAAGGGGGCGGGGCCAACATCATATTAAATCCTATGGATTAGGAATTGGATGTTACTCAAGTTCATATGCATGTGAAGGCAGGCGAGCAAATACTTTTGGCAATATAGTGTATGTGATTTTTAAGAGCACCAGACCTAAAGGTTTTTACAATAGTTTGGGGGGAAAGTTGGATGGGGGGGCGTATTTTTTGCAACTAAATTTCTGAAATTTTATATATATAATTTTTTTTGCCATTTAAGAATATTATGGGTTGTTTTGTGTGTTTCAGTTTCAGGTTGTGGCCCTACAACATAAGGAAAAGTTTAAGGGGGTAAATACTTATTTAAGACCCCAAATCTATATAAAAATCAGATTTAGATACTGAGTTGCACTGAAAGAACCGTTACAGACATTCCGCAAAAATGATTGCATTGGGTATGGCAGTGATAGATGTTTGATGTTGAAATGAGATATTTAGAAGTTTGTTTAGGGGGAGTTTATTGACACTAGAGAACAGACAGGATTGTAAATAAATGCAAGAAAGTGACAATAAAATTTCTTTGTTTTACCCTAAAGCTCTTTATATTCACATTAACCATCGATTTTTTTTTCCACACACTTATGTGATTTAAAAGCAATATAACTCTCTGGTGTTAGTAATGGCTGCTTCAGAAGCTGCAGCACAAACAAGTTCCTGTCTATAATGTTACTGCAGATTGTTACAGAGATGTTTATAAAACGCCTGCGTATTAGCGGAATGCGCGAGATGGTAAAAACTGAACCTAATCGCCGCTACGGGCTCGTTTGCTTTTATGGTTTTCCCCAAATAGTTTTCTGTAGAAGTACGGCTTTGCATATTAAACTGCGATATACCACGAGTGCCAAATACAGTATCACTCCGGGTAGCAAATCGAATTGCCTGCTACCACTAAGTGATTTAAGGGAATTGACTTTGTATTTTATGTCAACTTAAAACGTACTTACGTCAAGTCACCTCTATTTATATACAGACAGACAATTGTCGGGCAAAGTGCTGTGCAATACATCAATGACCTTAAATTAAAGTGAAATAAATTGATAAAGGATTAAGAGGATTCAAAGGAGGGAAAGACAAGTGAGATACAACAACAAAAAAGCTATTAAATTGCAAATAAAAATAGCAATTTTAGTTATGTCTAAGGTTACCAGGATCGAAATAATAATAATAAAAAAAAAAACAGCAGAATAGTTCACTTAGATAAGACTTCACTGTCAAGCCATTTTTAATTATCTATGTGTATACTGTAGATACAGAATGTCTGCTCAAGGCTGCTGAACAGTAAATACAAACCACTACCACCAAACCCCACACCAGACACATGAACAGTAATGACATGTCAGTCCAGTTTTTTATACTGGATTATACTGGTTAGTGCTGAACTGTTAGTAGGTTAGCCACTTGTTCTCGTGTGAGGAAAGTTGTCCTAGATTTTCATCTGCAGTATAAAAAGAAGACTGAAAAATAAATATTACTATTTATAAATATTATTAGCTAAAGGACAAACATATGCCTTTATGCTTAAACATTCGACTTACATCATTGAAGAAAAGAATAGCCAGTGATGCAGCAGCATGATGAACGTAGTCTACGTGAGACACACTGGGCAGACTGTACGCTTGTTCGGGCATTGCTAATTTGCATATTTATAACATCGATTTTTTTACCTTGCTTCTTTTCAACAGGGTAAAGGTTTAATGAGAACTAATTTTTGGCATTTTGATAAAGACTTTATGAATTGGTTCATAAAGTCATTTAGGGGAAGTTGTGTAAAAGTCAAGTCAAGGTGTCTGAACTTCTGTTTGTTGATTTGATGGTTTCTCTTCTTTTGACATGTTTCTATAACCAACAAACCAAGGAAAGTAATTCAATGTAATGTTATATTAAATATTATATAATTATTTTATGTAATATTCAGTTCCTCGAATGACCACTAGTCGCTGGTTTCAAAAGGGAGCCTATCCCCATAGAACCCCGTGTTAAAATGGCTTAATTTTACGGCAGAAATAAACATATTTACAGACTGTTATCAAAATATAAAAAAGAGAAAGAAAGAGAAAAAAAAGATTTGGCGTCCATAGCTGGATTGTGAATTTTTATGTAACTCATAAGTTAAATTTATATTGAGCCATAAATTTATGCGTTATAAGATGCCTGGCCAATTTGAGTGACAGCTCAATGTTCAATTTAAATGCAAAGTAACATTACCATGTAATTTAACATTAGCCACCGTAGTATTTAGCTAAACTAGCTAGCTTTTGGTAACTAAGTACCAATCAACAGCCAGGCGTTGTCTGGTCGTTCCCCCTCATTTGCCCATTTATGGATTAACCGGAGTTTTATTCAGAGTCAGGTCCTGCAAAGATGGCTACAGAGCTCCCACAGCTGAGCTTCTTCAGAAAGGGTTCGTCCTGTTCTTACACAGTCTATGATCCATTCAAATGTAATTATACACACTGTGAAGAGAGGAGATGTAAAAATAAAGTAGTAAGAACTACAGATATTGTCCAAAACTCAGATGTCTCTTCAGGGCTGAGAATAAAGGACGTCATTCCTCAAGCACCACACATAAAAAAATAAAAAAACCCACATAGTTTTTTAATAACCATCGAAAGAATTTTTCGAAGATTGCACACTGATAGAGTCGCGAGACAATGTTACTCTCACCTTTCAAGGATTTTATGAATCATGTGACTATATTGGACCCGAGAAAAAGATTAGGAAAATAATTAATGCTCTAAGTGGAGTCTCTTTTTAGCGTCTGCATGGACCATAATATTTCACAAATAATAGGAATAAGAGAACATTCGAAATAAGGCTGCATCATGTAAACACATCGGTCGGAAGAGCCTGATCCGATCCAGCCCAGCTGGAATGAGAGAGGTGGTGTGAAGCTTTGATAATGTGTTAGCCGTGCAACATATATCTGATTAGGCATTAAGTGTTAATCTGATTGTGTTAATACTCTTGCTGGAATACATGTATTCTTTCTGCTCAGGTTTGCCCCAGGTAGGGGTAACATTAGGTGATGTAACAAGTTTCCAGGATAGAAATTTTGCTTCCGTTATCTCTGGATAACAGAGTTAATGCTTTCGCTCCAGTTAAAACCGGTCTCTCGTGGTAAGTAAAGTAAAACGTTATTAGCGTATATACATTTATAAAACCCTGTGACTGGAATTAGAGCCGGCGCTGCAGTCAGAACTGCTGCTATCGAAACTTTATTAACACCTTCTGACCAACCAATCAGAATCAAACATTCAAAAAACACTTTAGTATAAACTAGTGGAGTTGGTAAAGTTCGCCCGAATATGCGCATATTTCCTCCATTCCATGTGACAGCATCTATTTTTCGCACCAGTTCCGTTTCATTTCTTCTGTTGTGGTAAAATTTCCCATAAATCTCAGACAGGGTGTATTAGCCCATGGGCCAGTGAGTCATTCGTCAGAAAGATAAACTGCTGCACCACTTGTGCTATTGCATCACACTGTCAGACTGGCTTCTGCTTCAAGACTCACATATACACACACACAAACGCACACTTCCACCTGCTATTTTCAACATCAAACACAAATGATCTCTCTATTTCGCAGTCTCACTGCTTCCGTTTCATCCCCTCCCCATCTGTTGCGTGTGTTCCTTAGCAATGCATCAAACCCTTAAAGTTTCTCCAGGGGATCACTCTATTTTTCAGCCCTAGGCCAAATATTCATCACGCTCCTGAATGATGGAGACGTCCTCCGTCTTCATCGTTCACGTTCCATAACCTGGCACAGGAATGAATGAAGACTGGAAACCCAAGCGGCAGACCATGGGGATGTTGGCAGGGACAATTTTTCTGATTCTCCTCCTGAACTCTGCATTGTGCATACACGCACAGCTGGAACAATATACTTGACGGTTTTGTGGCTTGCTCAAACCTAAACATGATGAATCACAGAGTGTGTGGTGGGTAATTATGGCCAATTCATATTCTAGTCTGCAACAATGAAAACAGAGGCTGCAGCCAAATCTGGGTTTTGGTGGCCACTGATTTGCTCTGGTTCTGGATCTGGATTTGGTGTCTTACTTTTTAGAGTCTTGGCATTTAGTACAGGATTGTTTTTTTTTTTATGTCTGATCGTCTCCTTGGTGTTGTTGCTTTGAGTCTACTTCTGTATCTCAATTGTTTTGCCCAG
>JAOTRS010000017.1:15824644-15834664 GCA_028565755.1 Dinotopterus cunningtoni
CTTGGAGTTTGTCAGAATTAGTGGGTTTTTGTTTGTCCACCCGCCTCTTGAGGATTGACCACAAGTTCTCAATGGGACTAAGTTGCCCCAGTGCCCCGTGTACAACTTCAAAAAAACCTTTAGTGCCCCTTCTATGTGTAGATCAGTAAAGAACGTTACTGCAGAGTCCCATTGGACATGAGCTTCATACCCTGCTGTCCCATACACACCTCCTAAACCAATCAGATTGGAGAATTCAGTCATGCTGTGGTACTGTAGCTACAACATGATGCCAAGCTCAGTTCTGTTCAGACCTCGAAAATAATACAGGCATTGTTACCATGGTAACATGATTATCCGCCACTCGACACAGGACAGTTCAGTAGATTTTCAGGTTCTCAACACAAGTAACTGATTAAACTTGAACCTTTTCTTTACATAATGGAGAATTTCTTTCTTTCTCTGTTGCAGAACTACGCCTTCCCCGACGTGCTTGAATGTTGTCTCGTGCTCTTGTACACGGATAAGCACTTGGGCGGGGTTTCACCTCATCTCCGTGAGAGGGCTTCGGCGTTGCTGCTCGCCTACGCGTCTCCGGGGTCACTCTACAGCGCGCGGGAAAGATTCAGTTTATAAATCCACAATAGCACTTAGTTATTTTCTCTTTTTGGATTTTGGTTTAATGTTTACACGCATAAACAGCGTTATTATTTTGTCTGTACCTAAATAAATGTTTACTTTTTTCCCCACAAACGGAGATGATTTGGTTTGTTTAGTAATGTTTTAATGAACTGACTTGAACGCCCCTCCTGTATGTGTGTATTCATGGATAGATCGATATTTATATAGACATAAGTGTAATTAATGGTCACTTTATCAAAACTTCTTTACTTCCATCCACCAGTTGACTTTCTTAAAGCAATTTTTCCTTTATATGTTCAATGAATACATTCGACTTGAAACTGTGACAGATCTGAGCTTAAAACAAACAACAGGACCGAGTAAAATGATTGCACGTTTTCTCAGGAGAAAATAATTATCACTAAATACCTGATCAGGAAAAGATGGAGTATGCGTAGACAAAATCCGTAAGACTGTAAACATCGACCAGCCGGTTGGAAATTGCAGTTCGGTACGGCGGACGAGGAATTTGCTGGAGCTTCAATGGAAGTTTGGTAAGGAAAGCTCTTACCGTACTGCTGCTGTTTAAAGGTGTTGAGCTGAAGATCTTACCAGTCAAAATGAAAAAATAAATAAAATAACGCAAAATACCCTTCAGCCCCCACAGACCTTTAATCACAGCTCTGATCAGCAGACAAGCCTAAGATCACTCATCATCCAGAAGAATATCAAGTTGTTTAAATCCCACGGCTTTGTTTTAAGTTCTGGTTACATTTTAAATGGAAATACTTCACCAGAAATATTTGATGAATTTTAAACCTTCTATTACTATTATTTCTATTTTTATTGCCACTTTATTGTCATTTTTAGTGCTGTGAAGCACTTTGGTTCAACTTAGGTTGCTGTAAAGTGCTATATAAATAAATGTTGATTGATTGATTGATTGAATGAATTAATTCATTCTCCACTGCACGATCGTGTACAGGGTCGCAAGATGACTCGAGTCTAAACCCAGAAGACACAGGACACATATGCACACACTTACACACTACTGGCCATTTGGGAACGCCAATTAGCTCAATCTGAACGTCCTTGAACTGTGGAGAAAACCAGAGTACCTGGAGGAAACACACCAAGCGCGAGGAGAACATGCAAACTCCATGCACACAGACCCTGAGGAGGGAATCGAACCCTCTGCCCTGAAGGCGCTAACCACTACACCAGTATGCTTTTTTCTTTATTATTATTATCCACAAAAATATTCTTCTAATTAGTTTTCTAAATAATTTACCTGTTTTTCTCTGAAATTTTCCATAAACACCACGCAACAGGCAGAACGGATCAGACCCCAGCTTGTCATAACGAGCTGATCTGTAATTGTGCTGTAGATAAAGCCTGTTACATCTGTTTTCATTCCAACACCGACAAGAGTAAACACGGCTCGTTAATGACGAGCGCGGAACCAGATCTGACTTAACGCTTTGGTTTTTTCCGCCCGTTGAGAATACTAATGAGCATAAAGACAGGATTGCATTTGACAAACGATTACATCTTTTATTCATGAGACTCGAACGAGAGACACACACACACACACACACACACACACACAACAACGGAATGCTTGTTATAAAAAATTTATTCTGAATAAAACCTTATTACATGTAGTGTGGTCAGCCTACACAATCTACCTCAGATTAGAACAACACAGCTCAGTGGACGTGAGACAGCACGGAAAAAAATCGACGTCAAGACGTGGACGTACGAGGCGGTGACCTGAGGTCGGTCCTCCTGCGACGAAGGAAACGAAACCGATCTCAGGTCATCACTCTGGGAAATCTAATGCATCGGAACCCTGCAGTCAGGGACACATCACACTGGTTATAGTAGTAATGCTTCGCTGGGGAAAAGCACGAAATACACCACGGAGTAAAAAAAAAAAAAAAAAACAATGAAAAAAAAATTCACAAACTAATCACAGGATTTAGTTTTTTTATTTATTTATTTTTTTTTAAATCATGGAACTTTCCTTTTATGTTTTGCCTTTTTCTTAATCCTAATCTCATCCCTGATCTAACTAAACGTCAACATCTACAATTTAAAATGTACAATTTGTGGTTTTAGATTTGTTTGTGGTTTTGCAAAAAGAAAAAAAAAACAGAAAGAAAAAGAAAAGAAGCATGAATCTCGCAAACGAATGCTGTTGAGTCTGAGGTAGCAAGGCAATCATGGCTTTCTTCTCAATTTAATTTGACTTTAGAAAACTATTCGACTCAAAACAATAAGAAAGCGAAAAAGAAAAAAAGAAAAAAAAATCCTCGAATCTGAATTTTGATCTGTCTTCATTTCCGTCACGTGAATCCTCTCCTTGGAATGGATGCTGTATAGGCACACAGGGCGAAAAAACATCTCCGCATTCCTGAACATGTACAGTATTTACACGAGGGATGGGTACGTACGGGGACTCGTTTCCACGACGATAAGCAGATTAAAAAAGTGTCACGCTTTAATTGTTAAAAATTTGCCAAAAAAATAAAAAATTGTGACACGGGAACGGAAAGCTTTGTCGCATGATGATGTCGGTTGAGAAATCCCCTTGATTTGTTTTCCAAAAGAAACAAAAAAACAGCTGACCAAACATGGATGACGCTGTAAACACGAGAAACGTGGCAGAGAGGTGCATTCTGGGAGAAACGTGCAGCTAGATTGGTTTGTGAGCGGGCAGAAAACAAGGGGCACGAGTGATTTCAACAAGGGGCACGAGTGAGCTGTTGGAAACGGAAACCGAGATGAACCGAGGGTCTCGGGGAGCGCACGCCAGTATAGAAACACAAGCTTAAGACGGTTACACAATCCCCAAACCCACCGTTAACATCACCTGATCAGGTTATTCATACAGTTACATCCCAAGCAAAATAATAATAATAATAATAATAATAATAATAATAATAATAATAATAATAAAAACAACTCAAATCAGGGTCGATCTACAAGGTGACGGAATTTTACAGTTGCATAGTACAGACAGACGGAGTGATGGGCGTGGTGAGTGGGCGGGAACTCGGCGGTGGAACTGGAGCAGGATCGACGTGAGGGACGTCAGTGTGAGGGCGGGGCTTCACCACATCACGCGCCGCGTTGTCGATGTGTTTTTGTTTATTTACTTCATCGTTAGCAGCTCTCACATCACCTAAACACACACACATACATCATAACAGAAATTATAATTTAGGAAACATGACCTAAATACAAAATACAAAATCTGACATAACTTAAAAAAAAAATCATTTCCTGTTTAAAAAAAACAAACATATAACGCAATTTTGATGAGACGTCCTGCTTAGAAACTTCCCACAATCTCAGGTCAGAGCTGCTCCTATGGGCGTCAGGGCAAAAGCTACATTTCCAACAGAAGTGCTCACACGCAGCATGTTACACGTTACACGGACTGATATCATAATACACCAGGCTTTCTTTTATTCATTTATTATTAACTATGAGCAGCACAGAGGTGTTTGATAGAAATAAACAGCTATAATGCAGCGACATTCAGCTATTTAGTTCTTAAAGCTAAAACTATGATTATTTTACTCCAATGTGGTCAAACTGGGAATAACATCCTCGTTAACTACAGCACTGTGAGAAAGTCTTGGACCCCCCCCCACTTTTTTCTTCATCTTAAATGAACTGAAATGATGAAAATAAACATTCAGGAAACAAGAGCAGATGTTTTACTGCGACAGGCTGCAAAGTGCCTAAAGATTAAACATTTATTAGATCAAAGGTCTGACAAAGATCAAAGATTTTGATATTTGGTCAAAAATCAAGATAAAAGATCGAGATAAAAACTGGTTGCTTCTGTAACAGCCTCAGCAGCGACCTCATTTCCCCTCTCGTCTGTTCCAACCACTCAGCATTCAGCATCAGCAGTGTAATAACCACCGGCCTGATCATCTGCACCTGTTTCTCACTGGTTCACGCCTTAAGTTAGATGCTTTTCTATGTTTGAACGATTCGTAGGTCACTGTGTGGCTTAACAAACAAAACGCATTCCTCTATGTGGTACAGGGACTGGAGTGGAAATAACGAGAGACAATAATGAGAGTCCTTCAGGAAGCCTGGAGAACTGTTGCTCAAGACTAGATTAAAAATACAAGAAAGAATGGGGGGTGTCAAGACTTATGCACAATACTGTACAACCCTAACTCTCCCTCCTTCCTTTAAAGATATAGATAAAAAGTAGTGTTTATTTTTTTGGGGTTTGTTGTTTATGTATTTATTTATTATTATTATTATTTAGAAGATTGTCTTGGTCTCTTTTCTTTTTCTCCTCATCTCTCACTCCGCTTCTCCTCATCTCTCATATTTTCCACCAGCAATGAACAAAAGACTCATTTGTCCTTAAAACACAACGCAGTGCAGGTGATAAAGGAGTAGTCTGCTCCCTCCCTTCTCTCTCTCTCTCACACACACACACATTTTCGCACCGTGAGCTGCAGTAGCAGGTGAATGCACAGAGTTATGAGGAGAGCGGCGCTTTAACCGGCGGTGTACGTCTTTGTTTTCTTCTTAAACACTCGCCGTGATGAAAGCGGTTTAAAAAGAATGATTGTTTAATGGGAGGAAGATAAAACAGGGAACGAGTGAAAGAAAAAAAAGGGAATGGAAAAAAAAAAAGCACAGAAGCCTATTCAGGCACTTTATCGCAGGTTCCGGGCGGTTGTGTGGGATCACACTGACTCGAGCAGACAGGTTTAATTAAATATCTGCTCAGTGGTGAGAGACTGCGGGACTGAGAGCGCTCCATCATCACACCACTAACCATTAGAGAGAAACAGTGTGAAGGCGTGTCTGTGAGAGAGAGAGACAGACTGAGAGACAGACAAGACAAGAAAATAGAAAAAGAAAAAGATAATGAGAAATAGACAGCAAGTGCTACAAAGAAAGTGAGACCATGTAAGAGAGAGACAGACAGAAGACACAAAGACACAATGAGAGAGAAAGAAAAACAAAGAATGAGATGGACAATGAGAGAAAGAAAGTTAAAAAAAAAAAGAAAAAGTGAGAGAAATAGTGTGCGCGTGTCTATGTGTGTGTGTGTTTGTTTTTGATAGAAAGAAAGATACAGTAAGGTTGAGACAGACAAGATACAGAAAAAAGAAGTGAGATACAGTTGTGTGTGTGTCACCGAAAGACAATGAGAGAGTGAGTAAGACAGAGAGGGAGAGAAAGTATAAGAATGAAAAAGAAAGACAGCGAGTGTGAGTGAGAGAGAGGTGATGAAAATAAAACGGCATAATGAGAGAGAGAGAGAGAGAGAGAGAGAGAGAGAATGAGAAATGTGGAGATTAAGAGAGAACAAGTGAGACAATAAGAATAAATGAATAAACAAAAAGTGTGTGTCAAGGAGACAGAGAGACAGTTATGGAGAGAAAAAGCGAGATGAATGAAAGAGACAGAGAGTGTGAAACAGAATGTAAGACAGAAAAACAGTGTGTGAGAGAAAAAAGAAATAAAAAAAGAGAATGAGAAGAAGTGCATGTACTGTACAGTAGGTGTGTGTATAGAGAAAGAGAGACAGAGATACAGAAAGAAAAAGAGAGAAAGTGTGTGTGCCACAGAGAGAGAGAGAGAGAGAGAGAGAGAAAGACGGAGAGAAAGAGAGAGAATGTAGTAAGTCAGTATTAGGAAAGGGAAAAGTCATAATGCTGAGATAATACACATTAGAAATAAAGTAACAAAAAGCGAGAGGAAGAATGGTGTATGTGAGAGAGAGAGAGAGAGAGAGAGAGAGAGAGAGAAAGGAAGTGTTTTATGGCTGGCCTTCATTTGCCTCCCACTACATTTATGGCTTGCAGGAAGAATGATTCAACCTCACACAGACACACACAGACACACACAGCATCTCCAAGGCCACGATGGACAGATCTAATGCAGCCTAATGTGGGGGCCGGTGTGTGTGTGTGCGTGTGTGTTTAGGGGTGTTATTGAGAGAAAAGTGTATGAAATGGGCCTCTAATTGATGTCTAATGCACTGGAGGAGGTTTCGGAGCGCTCTGTGAAGCGGGGTTAAAAATCCATTTCACGTCCAGGCAGCCTGTGAGCGAAAGCTTATTGATCATCACCGTTAATCGTCTCCAGATGTGCTAAAGACATCAGCAAAGTGCATAAAAAAACAAACAAACAAAAAAAACCCTAATCGTTTCCTGCTTACTCTAAACTTAGTTGAGAAGGCAAGAGATGTGCAAGAGATGTGCAGTGATAGTGATGCATGCATATATGTAGATATACATTCCTTATACACCTTATACACTCAAGTTGAGGGCGATATGGCTGATTTGCAAATGCACTTGACAATACTGTTTTAGA
The DNA here is from genome assembly GCA_028565755.1 of Dinotopterus cunningtoni. Classification (NCBI taxonomy): domain Eukaryota; kingdom Metazoa; phylum Chordata; class Actinopteri; order Siluriformes; family Clariidae; genus Dinotopterus; species Dinotopterus cunningtoni. The sequence continues at coordinate 15,831,611 of JAOTRS010000017.1, forward strand.
ACAGCGGACCGTCATGTCTTACATTAACAACTGATTCTTATTGTTGTCGTTATATATACAATTACATTGTTATTTTATAATTTTGAAAAAAATCCAGTATTGTTCTAGAATGTAGAAAATAAATCCAAACTCGTGTCCAAACTTTTGACTTGTACTGTATATTATTACATTTACCATAAAGGTACATCTCAACCGTTTGGAAGAGGCCTGCATGTGGGTTATCATGAGATAAACAATATTATTGCTGTAAGGAAACATAAAAATGATTAATTTTGTTCAATTGTTTCTTTTTGTTAGTATGTAAATAGTTCTGTAAATAGTATGTAAATTTAGTAATCTAAATAGCTAATTTATACCAAAAAAAATATATTTTATAAAGCGACCAAGAGATAGAAAGTCGAGACGGCGAGAGAGAGAGGAGACAAAAAAAAACCTAATACGCCATAATTAGGGATAGTGTGAAGAGTGAAAAAAGTTAAAAAGAGAGAATAAGACAGATGTGGAGATAAAGAGAGAAAGAGTGAAACAGGAGACAGGAAGACAGACAGAGAGAAGAAGCAATAAATATTGTGCGACACAGACTCATTATCTACATTCGTTTCATGGCTACAGGGCAAAAAAAACTAATTCAGGGGGATAAAAGTGCAATACTTCTAGTTTTCACCAATCTTTCACTACTTCTTTTTTCGCTTCATATATTAATTCTTTTCCTCCATTCCATTTTCAGATCGTTAGCCGTCGTTGTATGAAATGCGGCTTGTTTTGTGCTTTCAGATGTACCTTACTGATACAAACTGAAAATGTGGTCAAAACAACAGCTGACCCGTTACAGCGAGAACAGTTTTTAATCTACAGTCATGTGAGACTTAACTCAGGTCTTACCTGCGATCTTGAGGACAGGCTCGGTGCTGTAAAAAAGGGAAAGGAGAAAAAGACAGAATTAGGTCACTCCACTGGCGATTCGGTATTTATAAAATGCAGTCAGACAGGCGCAACTTCTCATTTAACTAGGATGTCCGTCTACCGCCTCACAGGGAAATGGAGCTCTATAACAGATCTGATGTTAATGAACTCCAGAGGGAGTCGAGAGCTGCAGGACTGACTGATCGTGCGCTCACCAACACTTCTAAACGCTCAGAAATTAGCCATTTCCTGTCAGTCTAATGGAAACTGAGCGCTCAAGATTAAAGTGGACAATAACAGGAACTTAGGATGCACTGCTCTCTCTACGGCCAACTTCACAAGAGAATTCTGGCAGCTATTAAAAAACTTGGCAGCTCACAAGCTTCAGGATCATTACTGGCACTTGAATATATAGACGCAATTCTGTGCTGGTTTTAGCTATTTAAGTACGCTTTTGGTGGTGATGGTATTATTGGTGAGGATGGTAGGCAAGGACAATTTTCCTAGTGTTGGAGATGTTACTAGACACGGTAATGTTACTAGTGCCATTGATGTTGCTAGTCATGGTAATGGTGCTAGTACCAGAGATGTTGCTGGTGATGTTACCAGCATTGGTAATGTTATTAGTGCCAATGATGTTGCTAATCACGGTAATGGTGATGTTGATGTTACTACCAGTGGTGATATTACTACCGTTGGAGATGTTACTAGTGCCAGTTATGTTACTAGTGATGGTGATGTTACTAGTGATGGTGATGTTACTACCAGTGGTGATATTACTACCGTTGGAGATATTACTAGTGCCAGTTATGTTACTAGTGATGGTGATGTTACTACTGATGGTGATGTTACTACCAGTGGTTATGTCACTAGCGTTTTAGAGCTCACTAGTGTTGGAGATGTTACTAGTGATGGTAATGTTACTAGTGCCAGTGATGTTGCTAGTCATAGTGACATTGCTATTACTGGAGATGTTACTAGTGTTGGAGATATGCCCAGTGCTGGTGATGTTGTTAGTGCTGGTAAGGTTGTTAGTTCTGGTAATGTTTTCTAGGTGCTGGTGATGTAGCGAATGTTGGTGATGTAGCGAATGTTGGTGATGTGGCGAATGTTGGTGATGTGGCGAATGTTGGTGAGGTTGTTTTTGTTTGCAAAGGTTGCAAAGCTTAAAAATAAGCTGCACCAGCTCGAAAATACGGATCCTTTTCTCTCTTAAAGCATCTTCCCATCTTATGTTTAACGACTCGTTTCCTCAGGAGTAGAAATGGAAACCCCATAAAGCCCTCACTTCAGTGTAACCGATCAGACCAGTGGAGCTCGACTGGATCATTCTTTTGGAACTGTGCCACTCATGTCTCGTTCTGACATGTTCGAGACGGTCAATGAGCGAACACTGGAGCCGAGATTAGAATGGATTTTTAACTAAAATGTCTGATGGATGTTCGACCCTGGACTTTCACCTTCATTTACTCTGGACTAACTTGATACGCAAACACTGCCTACTGTTCAGGGGTGAATTGTTCTAGGCAGAAATCCAGTGAAGTGGAAGTGTGTGAGGAGTTACAATGGCAGAAAGTTATTGAGGAAAACACTCCCTCAAAAGAGAGAGAGAGAGAGAGAGAGAAGTAGAGAAGTAAAGAGAGAAACAGGAAGGGAGGGAGGGGTTAGGGCTTACGAGCACAGGTTGGAAAGCTGTTATAAATCTGCTCCATAAGGTCAGTCATATCAGAGGAGGAAGAATGATCCAGAAAATCATCTGAGAACACATACACACACCAACACACAGACATAAAGACACGCACAAAAGTATTTGAAAGGGATGTCAGTCCCACACACTAACATTATTTCCACCACAAAAGATTCTTGCAGGTTTTGGTCGGGAACGAAAAAATTCTGTTTGATTTTGGGATGGTGCCATTTCACCACCATGGCAACCTTCAAAACTCATCTTATTGGTGTTCATACAAAAAAAAAAAAAAAACGTTTGCGCAGAGATAATTGAGAATTATTGTTAAAAACAGCAATATTAATATCACAACCATGAACCTGTGTTTTAAAGAAGCAACAAATATTGTTATTTAATCAATTTATAAATTATATAAATTATATTTTTATATTTTTTTATAACTGAACAGAAGCCAAATCATTTTG
>JAOTRS010000017.1:15836404-15851848 GCA_028565755.1 Dinotopterus cunningtoni
ACACTGTATATGGGCGTTACCTGGTGCAGGAGCTGGCGTAGTCGGTAGAGCTGAGACTCCAGCTGTTTATTGTGATCCTCCAGGATCTGCATACGTGCCTCCAGACGGCCCTTGTGCTGCCGGAGGAGCTTAGCCTCGGCCAGCAGGTCGGCCTCATCCGGGACCGCGCCCTCTGTGCTCTCAGTGCTCATCACACTCTCTGCACCACGCTGTCTCTGCTGCTCACGCAGCTGCTCATACTCCCTGCGCAGAGACCTACAGAGAGATAGACGCATCAATAATAATTTAAATGCAGGTTCCTCATAAGCATAGTGCATTTGTGATTATGTTTTCAGAGAGATACGGCTGCTGAGAGCTTGTGTTCTGTTTTACGATGAACTCTGACGAGTCAATCAGAGTTTCTGAACCTCCTGGGACGTGTGCCAACCCTGACCAACACACAGCACAAAGCTACAACACTCACCGGCTATGAATCAACAAAATTCGAGTCAGTGATCTCGTTACACTGCTCACAGCACAGTCAGAATCTGCAGCGTCACTTATCACTCATGATGTTTGGCTTGCTTCTCTGTTTCTCTCTCTCACACACAGACACACACCAGATGTGAGAGTGCGATTCTCTCAAATGTTTGAGTAACAACCTTGCACTCAGACAACAGCTTAGTTTCTTTGCCTGATGGGAAAAAACTTGATAGTCTTTCTCTTTTCACTAATCATCAAGAATCTCTCAGCTTTCTTAAAAAACACATGCGCACACACACACACACACACACACACACACACACGCACACACACGCTACAGCTAATTAAAACCCTAAACACCTAAGCAGATTTAAATCCATTCTTTGAAATGTCACTGCAAATTCCCACTTGTCCTCTGGATCTCACCTCAAAGCGGTGAAGGCAAACACGTTCTTCCGTCGTTACATAACATAAGAGTGTGATTCACTTTAATTTATTCCCTACTAAACTTTGCAGAGTGGAAACCTTTATCCATATGTTAACAAACAGCTTCACAGCGACCCATTGTGCAGCATATTTAGCAGGTAAAGTGGGTGTGACTTTCTGTGTTTTTTGACAGACAGCCCATTCGTTTACCGTTGCTCCTCCTCCAGGCGAGTGATGATGCGCTCCAGCTCTCCTCTCTCCTCCCGTTCTACAGCCTGCAGGATCTGGGCCGGGCTCTGAAGCACCTGTATGGAGCCGTGGGTGCTCACGGTGTTGTACTTGGGTGTGTGGGCGGGGCTTTGAGGCTGGCTGCAGGACGCACCCTCGGCACCAAGGGCCTGGCAGTACTGCAAGATCAATGCGTGCTCCTCGTCCCTGAACACAATTATTATTATCATTATTATTATTATTATTATTATTATTAGTAGTAGTAGTAGTAGTAGTAATAATAATAGTATTATAATTCAGTTGTATCACTTTAAACATCAGTTATATTACAGCGCTGAGGTATTCTTAATTTGGATTGGTTGGAGGGTGTTAATTTTAACAGTAGATATGATGAAATTTTCCCGTATGTATGGAAGGAGTCTCCAGTATTAGCACTTTTTTGTTAAGCACTTAAGCACTCAGAATACTGTATGTTGCTATTAAAATGTATTAACTGCTTGGTTAAAGCTGTATGACTATAAATAAAAATTATTAATAATTATTTTAATTAAAAAAAAACAACAACAAAAAACACATCCTAATTGTGTTTTTCATGGTTTCATAAAATATAAAAATAATGGCGTTTGCATTTTCAGTAGAAATTCAAAATAGAGTAATATAAAAATAATTATATTTATGATAAAAGTTTCCCATAAAACAAACATTTACAGTCTCAAAAAAAAAACACAGTTCATTATTCAAGTTTCATTAATTAAAAAATATATATATAAAAGGATAATAACAATAAAAAAAACGTATTACTTACTACCATAGGTGGCATTAAATTAAGTATGATAGCCTTAGAAAAAAGTGACTCTGGAAAGAGTGTATACATTTTGTGATCAAGTGAGTGTAAAGATTTAAAAGGTTTGGAAAACCCCAAAGCTCCAAATACCGCATGGCAGAAAATTATATTTAAAGTTGCTTTTGCATAATTATGCAAATGATTTAAAATCTACAGAACACAACGATCCTGTACAGCTACATCATCATCATCCTCAGTAATGCACCATTGTAAAGACGGAGTCGCACATTTGCTTCGGCTCGTTTTTTTTTTTTTTTAATCCACTGCAATTGAACTATCATTTTGGAAGTCCATTAATACCTTTTCTTCCCCAAGAGACATTTATGTAAATATGAAACGGTGTGAAAATTGCCCTAAAAAAATCCATTTTATTTACATTATTAAACATTATTATTACATTACATTATTACGGTATTAGCAGGTGTAGTAAATAACTCAGTTTTATGGGTATTTAAGAGGAAGAAAAAAAACATTAAAGAGAAATGCTTGAAGGAGAAAAAACATTGAAACCAACTAAACTATAAATATATATTTTTATTCTCTTGAAGTGTCTGTAACACTAGCCTCCCAGGAACTCCTTCAATTGCAAAATTATGTGGAAATGTCTTGGATATGGGGTCAAGACTGTAATAATTCCCAGTCGAGTTCCTGTGACATGCAAATGGTATTGGCGAACGATTGTGTGTATAGTTCTCACAGACAAATGCGTCTCTTCCACAAGTTGGTGAGACGAGTTATCCATCGATTTTCAATGATCAGACGTTGCACTCACTGAATGTTCATAAGAACGACTGCCGAGCCACCTCAGCCAGAATTGTCATTCACGTTCGGCCTTCTTTACAACAGTTGCACCTTTCAAATGTTTTAAAATGCTCAAATGTGTAATGTTTTAAAAGTCTCAAATGCTTAAAGTACACCATCATTCACCAGAAAGTTCATCACAAGTCCTGGTTTGACTTGAACGCCCCTTGTATTTCTGTAAATCTGATTTTTTTAAAAGAATGTCCATTGCAAAAAGTGCAAAAAATATATATATTTTTTTATATAAATAAATGGAATTAAATGTAAACTGTTTGAGTACAATACACATCTTATATTTTTTTTTAAAAAAGAGTATAAAAAGAAAAGATATAAAATAGAAAATTATTTGAACCTTAGAAGAGCAGAAATAAATAAGTTATTCTTTAAGAAAGCTTTAAAAAAACTCTCATATCCAGCACAATATAATGAAAATGCCACCATGTTCTGGTTCACATTTTTGCACTGAATTTTAAACCAATTATTCAGAAAATTAAGCTGTGACTGAAGATAATGTTCGGAATAAAGGGAAGAACAAGGCTCATACCCAGATCCTGTGAAGAATCATTTATTTATTAAGTACTTATTAGATAATCTTTACCTTAATTTTGATTAACTGGATATTAAAAATCAGTGAAACTTTACTATTTGTTGTTTGATCCCAGGTGTAAAAGTTAGGACGTGGCTCGGGTTTGTCATGTGGATGGCCGCTGGACTCGCTCCTGTTCAGGACACATTACCACTCGGCGTGTAATCATCCAGATTACCGAGCTTCAGATCAAAGCACTGAGCCAACATCCCGATAAGAAGACAATCTCAAAGCAAACTCGTTATTGAGACACAGCCTGAGCTCGACACGTCACCGGATTAGACGAGACAATTTGGAGTAGAGATATTAAACAGACCCGGGCGAGAAAGACGAGTAGAAAGGAGAGGTGGGAAAGCTACTATACATAAAAGAAAGATAAGAGGGAATACCTAAGGGAATAGCGAGCGCTAGAAAGGAGTTCAGATGTAGTGTAGGTCTCAGAGGAGTAACGCTCGCCCTCAATCAGGCTCAATCTATAAAAGCCATCGCTGGTTCGGCTCCCTCAACACCACCTGTCTGTCTGCGTCTCTCTGTCTCCATCGTCTCACTCAATTCGTTCTTTTGCCTTTTTCCATTTTTACAAAAAAAGCTTTTACGTTCTGGAAAGTACCGGGAACATAAAGTTAATGGGAAATTTTTATTTTATTTGGTTATCATGTAGGATCAGGTTTTTTTTCTCTCTTTTTACATTGAGAGAATAGTAGATTAGATACTGTATACCTATAGATATACATAACTGTTTGATTGTGTTGCCTAGCAACGAAAATGGCGACCCTACATGTTTAAGCAAGCGTAGCAGTTTAAAAAAGTAAGCACATCCTACCGCGCTTAATTGGCCATCTTGTTTTTTTTTACCTGCGAGACTACAAAGAATGTGCGCTGACATTTGACCTTGCTTATTCAAAAATCAGTCATGCTACCTGCTAATGCGCCACCAGGTTCAGTCAGTTGGCGTCATTCTGAGGACAGAAACATGACTTAGTACGCCGCTTGACCTTTAGCTAACAAGCTGACCCGTAGTTTCATCCTCGGCTCCTGCATTTTTTGCATCCTCGGCTCCTGCTTTTGCTCTATTTCTATTCTAACCGTCGCCTTCGTTCTCCCTTCATGCACTCATTATCATCATCATCATCATCATCATCAGCCGCTCAAACGACTCAGATGTCGTTTAGGAGATTAGCGACTGTTTAATGACCTGCTGCTCGGATGACACATCTCCAAAGTTCCTACAGCCTCACCCCCATTTTGTTTACATCACACGGCGAAAATTTCAAAAAGACACGACATGGTCAGTACGGCTTACTTCCTTGTTCCGTGTAGGTTCTGTGTGATGAAACACATGAGACTCTAAGCTATCTGTGGAAGAGCAATGGATCTCTGGAAGCTTAAGGAGCCATTTAATACAGAAAAATATGTCTAATGTAAACACTTAATTTATCTTCTATACCACTTATCCTGTGTACAGGGTCGTGGGAAGCACGGTGCCTTTTTTCCAGGAGAAACGTGGTACACCCAGGATAGAGTGCCAATCCATCACACACACTATGGGCAAAATTAACATAACTTGCGTGTCTTTACAGTGTGGAAGGAACCCAGAAGTATCTAGAGGAAACTCATCAAGCACGGGAATAAAATCCTCAACCCTGGAGGTGCCGTCCACATGTAAGTAATTATAATAATAAAATGTAATAATAATAATAATAATAATAATAATAATAATAATAATTCATGATCATTAATTTTAATAATAATAATACCAAGTTTGGCAAACAAACTAATAAAATGAATCACTACCACAAACAAACAAGAACAACAACAACAATAATAATAATATGAAGACGAAAAAAAAGAATAAAAACGTGGATTTAGGGGCCACATCAGCGCTGATCAGGGCCAATCAAATGGTAAACCAATGGGATTTTAAAAAATATACATATAAGTAAATGAATGAATAACCTTTCCAATATAAGTATCGATGTCACTACAGTTGTTCACTGCTATAACTTGATTTCAAGAAACACTTAAAAAAAAGTGTTTAAAATTACATTTATAAATCTTAGTGGTGATTAAAGGGAAAGTTTGGGTTTTTATCAAAGTCTGTCTTAAATCAGAATTGATTTTATCAATAATTATATTACAATAGGTCTTGGTCATTATACTGTAAGTCTTCCTGCTCCGCACGCCGAGAGTGAACTTTATTACCCAGAACCTGAGTAGCGTGAAGATCCAGCAGTCCTGCTAAGCTAAACGCAGTCAAAACTAGCCATATGGCTAAACGGCTAACGGTGAAAGAAAAGATTTAAGTTTGTACATAACTTTGAACTCGATTTATCTCAGTGAGACTGAAGCTTCATATGAGTCTCAGCTGAACTTTGGAATAAATAAATTTATTGTCCGGAATGAGGGTTGTAGAATTTAGCCCTGAATACTTACTTTGTATTCGTGTTCTGGTAATTTTCCGCTGTGCAGAGCAGGAAAACTAATAACCACCCATACCAACTCTATTGTACTTATATGCAGCTCAATTTTGATTTAAAACAGAAAAAATAAAAAAAAAACAATTAACTATCCTTTGCGCTGTACTTCTCCTAAAACGCTTCTCATAATGGTGGAGATGCTAGCAGGTGATGCTATTAGCTTTACACATACATGCTGTCGTATCAGTCAAACGAAGGCGTTTTTTATGAATCAACCCACACATCTGACAGAAATGTTGACGTTCTGGATTATTCTGTCACGTTTCCGCAGCCGCTGTGATTTTCCGTTGTTTGTAAATACGATAACGTTTTTTTGCTACGTACTTAACCCGTTAGCACTGACTGCTAGCTGGTTGATGTTTCTGATCTTTTGACAGTCTACTATTACACTCAGTGCACAGATTGTTTGGGTTCGATGTGTTTACTGTCCGACGTTTGAGTCCGGGGAAGATTTATACGTGTGTCACGTCCTCTGGCTCTGCTCGAGAGAGTTATTCAGAGAGACCACGTGCATCTAAGTCTGTGCCACACACACACGCACACACTCTAACTTCATTTCAAGACGGTCTCCTCTGCGCTCTAAAGTAGTTATTACGATTCCGACACACGGCCAGACGTTTATTATGTTTAATTAGCTTATTCTTCTTTCCGAGCACAGTCGTCATCATCATCATCAGTCTGCTGAGACGGAGACGGAGCCTGTTATCTAATGTAGGTAGAGTGCAGACACACACACACACTGTCCAGGACAATGTCAAGTGTTAACACAAGTGACACAGATTAAAAGGAGTACTGTTTGTGTGTGTGTGTGTGTGTGTGTGTATTTATTTATGCTTTCTGAAAAATTCCTGCACCTCGATGTCCTTCAAGGAACCATTGCCATAAATTGTTCAGCAGATTAAAAATATATATTTCACAAAAATAGATGATTTAGAGGAAGGGAAAAATGGAGCACTAATGCATTATGGGTAAAGGAGTTTTGATACGTACATGCTTCCAGTGGCTGAGCTGCTGTCTGTAGGCAGAGAACCGTTAGAGCGCTCCATCTGAGCCAACCTGAGAGACAGAGAAAGACATTATGAGAAACACACACATAGTGAGTAACGGAGATTCTTGTAAGACAAAGAACAAGAGAGAGAAATACAAAAAAGAAACGGACAGAAAGAAAGAAAGACAAAGTCAGAGATTTTCGACAATAAGATGAAGAGAGAAACAGATAGAGATACAGAAAGAGAGAAAGAGAGAAAAAAACAAGTGAAAGTTTTTGATATAGTGAGATCAAGAAAACGTGTGAGAAATTAAGACAGAGAGAAACAGAGAGAGATTTCAGGAATAGAGGGACAGAGAGAGAGAAAAAAGAGTGAAAAAGACACGAGGCAGAGAAAGACAGATATTTTTAAGACAGGCAGGGAGGAAAGCAAGACCGAGACAGACCGAGAGAAAAGATTTTTGACAGAGAGAGAGATTTGAGAAAGAGATAAAAAGATAGAAAATAGAGAGAGAGAGAGAGAGGGGGGGAGAGACAGAAAAGGTGTGAAAGAGAGATGAGGCAGAGAGATTTTTGAGAGACAGACAGAGAGAAGGACCGAGAGAGATTTTTGGCAAAAAGAGTGGCGAAGAAAAAAATAAACAAGGGATATTTGAGAGAGAGAGAGAGAGAGAGAGAGCGAGAGAGAGAAAGAGAAATTATTTTTTTTTGAGAGAAAAATAAAACATGAAAGAGAGATGAGAATCAGAGAAAGAAAGAATTTTAACAAAGAAAAAGAGATATAATGAGCAAGAGATATTTGAGGGAGAACGAAAGTAGGAATGAGAGAAAAAGAGAGAGAAAGAGAGAAAGAGAGAGAGAGAGAGAGAGATAGAACTGTTACATGTCACGAGTTTCCATTAAACAGAACTAGCACCAGCGCAGCAGCTTTACACGAGCCGTATGTTATTTTTCACTTTCATTCTGAGGAACAGATGCTGAGCATCAGATATAAATTTCTAATCAGAATTCCGGTGTGATCACACAGGAGGTGTGTGTGTGTGTGTGTGTGTGTGAGAAAGCCTACTCAGGGAAAGAAGAGAGATAAGAAACAGAAGAGAGATCAGCTCCTGAAACAGACGGGGAGAGATGAGCTGTGTGTCGAGTGGAACATGGAGATTGCTCACTCTCACTCTGTAGCGTTATTCTGTACAGGGTGGTGAAGGCTATCCCAGGGCACGAGGCGAGGCGGGTACACCCTGGACGCTGTGCCAATTCAATCCAAGGCACACACACACACACACTACAGGCAATTTGGGAATGTCAATTATCCTAAATCTGCATGTCTTTGGACTGTGGGAGGAAACCCGAGTACCCGAAGGAAACCCCCTAAAGCACGGGGAAGAACATGCAAACTCCATGCACACACACAGACCCCGAGGCGGGACTTGAACCCTCCAGACTGGAGGTAGGAGGCCACACTGCTATCCCACTAAGCCTACACACCATGTTTAACACGCCTCCGTATCAAAGCTGTTCCTCTTTAGATTTTAATACTGAGCGTGAAAATAATCTCTCAAGGGAAAAAAAAAACATAATAAACACACATAATGCTGAATATTTCTCAAACCCGCCGTCTGGATTAGCGTCTCGCCCCCAAAACAGACCGCGTAATGGGATCCGAGCTTCAGAAGCAGCCAGCATTTACACTCCTATAATAACTTTCAATAAGTGTTTGTGTGTGTGTGAGAGAGAGAGAGGAAAAAGAGACAGAAAACACAGTGATAGCGCTTATAACAAAAGAATAAGGCCAAATACTGATTCTATCGCTTTGTGCGTTTGTGTGTGAGAATCACACACACACACACACACACACACACACACACTGCTTGGTGTTTCATTATGCAAACTGCACTGTGTAATACGTTGCACATTACCATATTGCCCGGAGTGTGTCTTCGTTGGAGAGAAAGAGAAAAAGAGAGATGATTACCTGCTGGCGTACTGCTCTATCCTCGAGTGTGTGTCGTCATGGGGAAGCTGAGGTGACAGAGGCAGCCTATAAGAGGAAAAATATAATAGATAAATAAAAAAATAATAATAATTAAAAAAGCACATAGCCGAGCTAATAAAACTGCCGAGTTACTAAACTGCTACTGTTAATGTCGAAGACGGACAGAATACAGAAGGTTAAAATGGGGAGTGAGAGAGAGAGAGAGAGAGAGAGAGAGATGGAAAGATGACAGGAAGGGACGTGCAGGTGGACCGGTGAATCCATGCATCAGTGCAGGCAGCATGCTCTCTGTGGGTGAGGAAGAGGAGGCTGAGGAGGAAGAGGAGGATGAATGTGGTAAATCTGCTGTATATATAAATACTCACTCATACTGCTCGGGACACATGCTGATCAGAGTGACTGGGCTGCAAGAGAAACACACAGGACGAGAAGGGGTGGGAAGGGGGGTTGGACGAGAGGAAGAGAGGACAGAATCTTTAGGGTCAAAGGTCATACAAGGCGAGGTCAGATCCAGGAGATAAAGGGAGAGAGCGGTGAGAGACGCGGACTCCCGGACCATTTCAAAAGAAGAATCGATCAATTTATTAATTTTTTTTATTGAATGCCGCAGTTCCTCTATGATCCTTTAGGTGTCCCAAAATATTTACATATTTGGACAGCACCGTGTCCTGTATGGTAGGAGATAATTATAAATATAATAATAAATTATAAAACCGTTATGCTACCTATATCCTAAATTGACACCTAGGTATCATGATGATATTGTATCGTGTGGTTGCTGTACACCAATTAAAGCCAATCAGGCTATTTGCTTCAGCATTGAAAACAATATTGTTTTAGGCTAACTAATCATACACAATTCTTCGTTGTACTTGGTCTGGCTTTTAGATAAAGTCCTTCCATGCGCCATCTGGCGGATATTCAGTGAAACACAACACATTTATTTAAATTCCCGAATGTTGCCTGCGGCAAGTCACGGCACGCCGCGCACCGAATTGCGGCATTTCGCGAGAAAAAAACACGCATTCTTAATGGCCACATCTGTAGCTAACATGCAATTTAGCCATTTAGCTACCTCATCACACATTCACACATCAGGTCAAGTTGTTCAGCTTTTAAAAAGAATTTATCGCAGATTAATTTAACGTTCCCAGAAAAAAAGATGCTGCAGTGTAATATGAAAAAATAACCTTCATGGTATCCGTTTCTGTGTAAGCTTAGACTCGCACCTTAGTTGTGACACAGTGTTGACGTTTCTCTATGGACGTTTCCTCAGTGCTCAATTCTTAACGCTAAATGTAATTAAATTGTCATTTCTGTCAAAGGCTGTTTTTTTCGCAATTCGTCAAAACATCTGAGAGAAATGTGGACGTTTCCTTTTAGTCTGTCTCATTTCCATGGGCACCATGTCCTTACTTTTTTTTGTGTGTGTGTGTGTGTGTGTTTCTCCTGGGAAAACCATTAGCTTTAATCATAAGGTAGTTTCTCTGCCTGATTCGAATGACTCATCAGACCAATCACGGTCACGCGGAAGCCTCTGTGAATTAGCGTGTCAGAAGCGTAATAACCTGACGCCCCCTCTTCCCACCCCACTCATTCTCCAGGCACTGTTATAGTAATTATCCATAATCAGCTCCGAGCAGAAACGAAGACGTTTTACACCTGAGTGATTAAAGTGCCGCGGTTTCCACGTGCCCTCGGAAAGCACATGGACGCTCGCGGTCACAACATCGTCTGACCAAACTAGTTTCATCAAAATCCAACACACAGCATTGGAGACAAAATATAAGTCTGACTTCATCAGGTGTGAAAAGCACCGCGGGTTGAATCGAGGAGAACCGCTCGAGACGAGAGACGTCTGAGTTTATGATTCTGGACGTGTTTTATATCCGAGAGAAAAAATTTAATTGATGGATTTCATATGACATTCTTTGATCCAGTTTTTGAGATTTTTCATAAAACAAAATAAAAAATGGATAAGCATGCCATTAACAAGGTGGGCGCGTTTCTCAGCAAGCAGCCTGCGCTTATGTTTCTTGCTTCAAAGAACAAGAGAGAGAGTCAACCTGTTTTTAACACAAAGTCCTCATTCTGACTGGTCATAAAGTCACCTCTGTTTTTTTTGTTTTTTTGTAAATCGATGATTATTTCGCATTTACAGAAGTCTCCAGTGTGAGTGTTCTGTAAGGCTGCAACTTTGTTTTCCGTCATAACAGGAACAATTTTCTAAGCAAGTCCATTTTCACAAAGCTCCGTCCCTTGAATCTATGCTAGAGTATAGTGTCAATAAAATGACTGCCAGGTTTCGCACCTAAAGACACACACACAAAAAAGTGTTCCTTGACCAAAAGTCAGTTTTCCAAACAAGTTTTTTCAGCGCCATAATACCCTTTTAGCTAACAGATTAATTTGGCTTAATGACTAGCAACTAAGATTAGATTTTCTGAGATTAGATTAAACTTTAGAAATAAACTAAGGAATACAGTAAGCACAACTACTGCAACTATAAATTAATGTTTTATGAACACATGCTTTTTTTTGGGGGGGTTGATTTGTATTTTTCATAAACCTACCTAATACTGGGGCTGGAAATGCTTTCCAGAAATTCCATCATGTTCCTAAGACTTTCTAAGCTATCTGCAAGCTGTACATTAATTAAGGAATTTAAAAAAAAAGTGTGAAATAAATTATATTCAATTTTATGTTAAACAAAACCAAAAAAAAGTAGGATATTTTACTTCTCATCAAACACATCACATCACAATTAATTGTGTTAGTGTTTCTCTTCTTCTTTTCTTTTCCAGCATGAGAACTTCTTTAATACTTCACCACATTAAGCTGACTAAAAGCTTTTCTCTTTCCAGGACCAAATGGTGCAGAACAAGAACGTTTCATTGGTGCTAGGTTAATGGGGTCCCAATGAACACATGGCCGGATTAACTGCCGCTCCTCGAACGAACGCCAACAGGTGAATGTGTTTTCGTTCTTCTGGCGCCTGGAACATCCCCTGAGGACACGGAGACGCCGGGAGACGTGCCGAGCATCCGTGAGCATCTTTTTAAATCTGCGACATCAAGCCAAATAGGCATTGACTTCTCCGTTTGAGCCTGCCCTGTCTCTGAAAACGGCTTTATTACACAGCTCGATGTGGCGCTGGCACGCTGCGAATGCGATCCGGCTAAATTTACCCGTCCTTCCTCCCGGCTCAGCGCCTGTCAGCCTGTCTGAGAGGATACTCCAGACCACTTAGACCTGTTAGAGAAGGTCAGGGTCGTTTCATATGATACTCTCCTGCGAATTGGGATCTTTATAGACTCTGTATTTCCGCTCAGGAGCGATGCTAGGAATATTTTATAGAGGAAATCAGACCAGTCGGCGTTTATCCATGGTACTTCATTTCCCTTGTGTGCTAAATGCAGTACTGGGTGGGGGTGGGGGGCGCTAGGTTGTTAAGGTGGAGGACTGCTGATCAGAAAAATCGGTTAGTCACTCGGAACAAAGCCATCACCCAAATGCCATGAACATATCCACCCATCCATCCATCCATCTAGGGAACCCAGTAGTCCAACTAGGGACCATGGAGGCCAATGGTGCTTACCAGTGTATTCATTCCCATTTTAAGACCGTGGTGGGACCACCAGTCAACATTCATACATGCATTCACACACAATTTGAGAACACCAATTATCCTAATCTGCATGTCTTTAGACTGTGGGAGGAAACCGGAGCACCCTGAGGAAACCCACAAAGCACATGAACATGCAAACTGTATGCACACAGACCCTGAGGTGGGAATCAAACCTGGTCCCTGGTGGTGCAAGGCGAAGTCTTGACAGCAAGTCCATCAAAGTAGGGTCAGAATCACGTCTCCAGTCTATTTTGTGGAGATTGCTTGTTTTCCCTGTGCTTCCGGATTCTCTGGTTTCTTCCCACAATTCAAATGCAGTGTAGTCTGTCTGGGGTTTCTAAATTGCGAG
Source organism: Dinotopterus cunningtoni (assembly GCA_028565755.1). Lineage (NCBI taxonomy): Eukaryota > Metazoa > Chordata > Actinopteri > Siluriformes > Clariidae > Dinotopterus > Dinotopterus cunningtoni. Next base: position 15,849,187 of record JAOTRS010000017.1, read on the forward strand.
TGTGTGTGTGTGTGTGTGTGTGTGTGCGCATGTGTGTGTGTGCACGTACTCCCTGCCTTGTGTCCTGAGTTACCCTATACAGGATTAGCGGTATTGAAAATGTCTGGCTGGCTGGACAGATATTCCGTAAGTGCAGAGCGGCTTGTGTCAGAGGTCAGGCTCCGTGATGCAGCGAACCTGAAATAAAAAGTGAATCAGCGCATCGCAGAAATGTCTGAAGCGCTGCAGGATACAGACAGGTTTTATTGCCCAGCTCGCGCCTGTCGCTGCTGTCAGGACTTGTTCCTGCGCGCCTCGTTAATGTTCCCTGAACATACACGCAGACAGGACGAGCAGACGCACCGGACTGATCTGCTATTATAGCTTCTTTGGAGTTTCCTCTCACACACACACACACACACACACTTTATATCCACCTTGAAACTTGGTGATACACACTATCATCTGGTGGGAAGTCATGTGATGCCTGATTGATTCAGGATTTACCACAAAATGTAGTCAATCAAGGGGAGACACCGGAGGTATGAGGCGAGCGCAGAGTATTAAAAGTCTTTCATGCCTAAAATCTCCTTCGTAAAAACACTTCTTGGAGCTCGTGAAGCTTGATCGCAGTATTTTTAAATTTAAGTTGACAAGCATTATACCTTAAAAAAACAAGGTCAGACTTTCTGCTATAGTTTTATTTTTATTTGCTTTCACATGTCGGAATTAAGGGATAGTCTATTTTATTCCTCGTGTATCTTTATAGAAAATGAATCAAAGCCACCGTAGTAAGACGACTGCTTTCGCACCGTATTTGATTCTTTTCATACAACAGCACAATGTGTTTCAGCAATATCTCAACAATTATAGCTGTTTAATGTATTAATAAAAAGACATTTTAATCTGTTTATAGTTATGTGTAAGTACAGTCGCCCCCCGATATTGGCGGGGGTTACTTAACATTCCTAGAGCACCCGCGAATTGTGAAAAAACCCCGCAAATTTTGCGTTTTTTTAATAGTTTAAACTCTAATATGCTCCCAAAACTTCTTAATTTAAATTCAAACTCAGCTAAATACATTACCCATAAAAAAATAAAAATAAAAAGAATGTAAAGGTAAACCCGTATACTGTATGTACTAGAATGTAAAATACAGATGTTTCCACTCTATATGCACTGTAACTCATGCAAGCGCGTTTTCTTTGGTATCAGTACTGTAGGGTAAATACGGTAATAATTCATCATCACAAGCCGCATTGTTTTTCTCTGCAGTACTAAAGAATTATACAGTATTATATTTTATATAGAAATTTAGCTGAATTTATGATATAGTTTGAAGGTTTAGTGTTAAAACAATTTAAAAATTCTATATCGCTACGAAAAAAAGTCATTAAAAAAAATCGCAGAGGATATTTGTGGTCTCTGTGAAATGTCCGCGACAATTATTCATCAGGTTCTAAGGAAAAACCTGCGAATGACTGAGAGCGAGAACTGCGACTTCGTAGAGGTCGACTGTATTAGGTGTTTGTAAAAACATCAGCAAAAAAGTCCCTGCTCTCATTAAGGTTATACACAGTCATTTCCTCATCAGCCTCTCTGCTTTCTTTCAGTTGCAGTTGGAAAGACGACAGAAAACGTAGTTTCTCTGACACTGGAGGACACGTCCTTACAGAAAATGTCACAGATAACAAATTAGAACGAGATGACTAGTCTAAACATTGCGATCTGTGGTTCGAGGAAATGCATCAGCCCCTTGGGGCCAATCAGAATCGAGAGTGCATGTTATATCAGGACGTCTTTTTTTTACCCTGTGTCGTTTGTGTGTACGAAAATGAAGCAGGAAAATAAAAATGAACAAGGTGACTCCCGTCTGCTGCGACTTGCTGAGCTGCGTAGTTATTTGTGATGCGCTGCGTCGAGGTTCGTAACTGCATTAATCTGTATCAGCAAGGTCACTTCCTGCTGGAAGTTTGACAGGCAGGAAGAAAACTCTCTCTCTCCCTCTCTTTCTCCCTCTCTCTCTCTCTCTCTCTCTCTCTGAGCGTTATCCTCTCATCTGTCTGTTATACGTCACTGTAAACCACACAGCGCTGGTGTGTTTGCAGCGGGGCGTCTGAGCGACACTGACATTTCTCTCTGCAGGAGGAACAGCGCTGTACATATTCTGGGTTTCGTTCCAAAGATAGAAGAACAGGAGTGAGAGGTTTTTTTTTTGTTTTTTTTTTACATCTGTGCAAAGTATTAAGACATCTGGAACTAGAAAACCGAGAAGGAACTTTTCTCTGAACTGCTCAGGATGATGATGCTCAGGGGCGGGGCTAGAAGCACTCTTAGTTTTGATTGGTTAAATGTCACACAACACACTGCACTAAACATATTCGTTCCATCTACTGTGGAAACATTAGTCTCGGTTCTGATAGGATCATATCTTAGAGCTGCACTTCTGAGAGACAGAGAGCACTGCAGCAAGTCAAAACTTTACACCAGTGTCTTATTACTATTAGTTTTCTATTTATATAGTTCCTATAGCAACAATATAGCTCATGCAATAAAACTTAATTTTAGGACTTTGTTGGGACGTAGTTAACAAATGTATAATAATTAATACAAGAAATGAGAAGGTTTTATTTTCATTTATGAAAAATCAATGTTAAAAAAATAGCATTTTATTATAATGCTT
>JAOTRS010000017.1:15912097-15924362 GCA_028565755.1 Dinotopterus cunningtoni
GTCCGTGCGTTTGGGCCGTACACACCCGACCTCCGCTACCACCATCTACCAGCACGATGCCATCTAATAAGCTACAGAAAAGCTTTGTCCGTGCGTTTGGGCCGTACACACCCGACCTCCGCTACCACCATCTACCAGCACGATGCCATCTAATAAGCTACAGCACACACTCTCTCCATCTGTAAGTGTGTGTAGGGGGAGGGTTTGTGAGGGCGTGAGTCAGTGAGTCAGCAGGAGATCGAGAGCGATTGTAAAGTTGATCTGTGAACAAGAGCTGGAGAGAAGTGAAGAGTGAAGGAGTGATTTGGTAATTGCGCATTGTGTGGGACTGGCTTTTATTTTAAAGTGCACCGCTTTCTGCCGGTTTAGATTACCCGAGTGCCGATAAAAACGAGCCATTTTTTTCACTCTATGATATTTAAATCGCTGTAGAGTCTCTCTCTTTCAGCTTCAATAACTTCCAGCTCTTTTGCTGAGACTTCAAGTTTTTTAAAATTTGTAGCCAGACCTCCGATGCTCATGAATATTCCTTACATCCCAGGTGCTATAGGGTTCTCAAATCTGATTGGTCGGAAAGATGATCTGACAGCAGCGCGGCTTCGACTTAAAGGCAATAACAAACCCCCCAAGTGTTTTATTCTTTACTTTACAGCTGATGCTCCATTACTGCTCGAGAAGAGGACAATACTCATCTGCAATGATTGAGGAAAGTTCTGGACCAGTTGGGAAATGGGATTGACATGCGGTCAGAGTGACCTTGACCTTTGACCAACAAAATGGAATGGATTCACCCTTGAACCAAATGTGCCAATTTTGAGATATCACATTTGCAAGAACAAGATTGACATGAGGTCACAGACACCTTGACGTTTGATCCTTGGCCCCCAAAATCAGTTCATCACTCTGGACATTTGTGCCAATTTTGAATGTATTCCCACAGGGCGTTCCTCAGATATGGCCTTCACAAGAACAGGATATACAGACTGACGTCTCCAACACCGGGTTAATAAACACCATTTGCTCTGTATGACAATTTACAGCAATGACGCCACCGGTCGATTAAGGACAGCAGAAGTTGCCACGATTGTCTCCCTGTGTGTTGGTTAGAAACCGAAAACATCTACAGCGAGTATTCAGATATACGTGCAAGTCTACACGTCTTCGGGGTTGTAGATAAATTCTGATCCGCCTACCAGCCTTAGTTCAGTTTGTTTTAGTTGTTTAGTTTCCACCAAAAAGAACAAAGATGCAAATTTTACAAAACAGTCTCTTTAATATTTTAACTTATACGCCTACCAACGTGAAAATAAAAAGCCTGGGCTCTTCAACACGACACTTATATACACCATATAACTCAATTCTGGACCGTTCTCCATTATTCAAGATCCAAGAGATTTTACTTGCCATTTGTAAACACACCTACAATACAGGTGCAGTGGAAAGTTTTGTGCAGAAGTTTTTGTCTCCGAGTCAGTAAGAAAAAAAACAACAAAGAAAAAAAAAAGAAAAAGAAGAAAGTTGAATGAACATACTGTACATTACAGGAAATGAATAGTAGAATGAAGCTGTGAGACTATAATAAACATTATGTAGTTATAACATTATCTAATTCTATAGTACTATTACAGTGTGTACTCTGGTATATTTTAAACATTTAATTACACATTTAACATCACATTTTCTACATTGCACTTTCTTCTTCGACTATAACTAAGATTAAGGATAGTAACCAATGTTTCTTTAAACCAGATACATGTACACTGATTATAGCATTATACGAGGGTGAGTCAAAAATTTGCTGCACTCCAGTTATAGTATATTAAAACTTCTGTTTGTCTCATCAGCGCTTTCCGTTTAAGCATATTGTCACAATTAGGAGCGAGACTCTAAGGAAGGTGAAAGTTTCCTAAAGAGAGTCGTTACTGGTGACGAGACACAGATTCATCACTACGATCCTGAGAGTATGGAACGGAAACATCCTCAATTAACGACTGAGAAAAAGTCCAAAAGTCGACCATTGGCTAGAAAATTCAACAATGCTTACAGTTTTCTTTGATTCTCATTTCAAGGACCAGAAGTATTGGAACATGATCAGGACAAAGGATCGACAGTGCTCGGTACAGTGAGATGCTTACTGAAGAGCTGAAGACTAAACTTCAGATTAGACACGGAGGACTGATATCTGAGGGCGTCATGAACTCGCATGATGTTGCACCTCTTCATATTGAGGTGTTAAAGAATCCTCCCTAATGCTTGATCTCGCTCCGTCACCTGTTTGGTCTCCTAAAAGCAGCCCTACAAGAATGAAGATTCACTTCTGATGAAGAAACGAAGACAGGAGTGCGTTCGTGCTTCTCAGCTCAGCGTTAAGTATTTTCTAATGATTGAATACGAAAGCTTGTTGACAGACGGACAAAGTGTACTTTACAGCCAGAATGTGGATTTTCGCCTCTCCCTCGTAGGACACTGATTATACAGTAGCAGCAGGTCAGATAAGAACTTACAGGGCTGAGTGAGACAGACGTGCTCTTTTCTTTCCTGCTTTTTTTCTTCATTAGTCTGACTGTGGCTGGAAAGAAGCGGTTATAGAATGGAGCTTTGTGTGCGATTATACTGTCAGGTCTGCTGTGTCTGAGGTGGTGTGTCGTGAATTTGCGTGTGAGCTAAACATCTAACGACACATTACATGAATTTACCACAGAATCTTTTACACTAGATGGACGTATTCGCCGTATCTGCAAGCCATCTGTATTCAGGTCTAAGCGCTCCCAGAGCAGAATCATCTTCAAAAACAAATCAAAACAAGCATTTCGACATTTCTGCAAGACAACCACTTTCTCTACGAGCCTCATCACAACAGGGCGAGGTCATGGTTCTCCTGGGAGCTCCCGAAACAGACGAGCCGGTCAGATCTCGGCGCTGTCAGACGACTAGAAAGAGGCAAATAATTTCATTCTGTCTTTATCTCTCATACTGCCTCGCACTATCTGTCTCAGCATCTATCCTTGTGCATTTCCCTTTGATAGTGAATCCGTCCTTGTACTTTCTCAAATTCGTCTCTTTCTCTCTCTCTCTATCAGACTATCTCTCTCGGTTTCTCATGCCTGCTCCATTAGGGAGAGCAAACGGAGTAAAAGAACTTAGTGTTGAGCAGCTTTTACTTCTGAATGAGCTCAACATAAATCTCTCTCTCTCTCTCTCTCTCTCTCTCTCTTTTATTCACAAACACACATACAAACACACACTCAAATGCACTATATGGCTTTTCGCTGTGCTTTAAAACCTTTAAACTCTTGCTGTTAAGGAACGGTTTGGCCAAATGATAGATTGGCCTAATGGTGGGGTTAAATTACACGACTTTTATCTGCAATCTGCAGCCCGAGCAGTCGGTGCTAGAGTCAATCACTCGTCTAGTTGAATATATAAAAAAGAAAATTGGGGTGGAATCTAAAAAGGAAGTACACTGATCGAGCGTCAATTAGACAAAATCTCAAACCAACAAAATACAAACCAATAGATGAACGAATGAACAGCACACAAATTAATAATATGATTAAAACAAACACTAACATCTGTATATTATTCCTCCCAAACAGATTATTTTATTAATTTCAGTTGAATTCAATTGTATTAGTACAGTACGTCCCCTACATACAAACAGGTTCTGTTCAGAGAGCTCGTTCGTAACTCCAATTTGTTCATAAGTCAAACATTGTCTAGGTACCAGGATGCTAACACGCTTGGCTATACACAGTATAAAACTAACATGTTCCATCATCTTGTCCTTGTTCTTTAGAATCGTGCCAATTCATGTTAAAAGAACGAGCGATGTCTGTCATCGTTTCACCTCCCACCATTCTCTCAATTATTTTTGCTTTTGTCTCCATCGTCTCAGCAGTACATTGCTCGACATTGCAGGACATACACGAACGCTTGTTCATATCTCTGAAAGTTCATAACTTGAAAGGTTCATATGTAGGGGACGTACATACAATATGAACCTTTCAACATATGAACCTTACTGTCTATCGCTTTTAACAATGGTCATTATTGGAAAGCAGCATATAATAAGAAGAATAAAAAATGTATGATGATAATAATAAAAATTGGAAAAGAGTTTACAAAGTGTGAGGAAATATGTATAAATCATAACAATCAGATTGTCCCTGATGAGCAAAACAAAGGGCGACCGTGGTGATAAAAAACTCCCAGAAAAAACCTTGAGGAGAACCAGACTCAACTGGGAACCCATTCATTTATTTATTCCTTAGGGAACCCAATTATTAATTTATTCATTAACATTAAAATACATTTCAAATTCAGCCACACATCCGCCTTCAGTATTTACTCGTATGATTCCCATAGGGTCGATCTGACTCGCGTAAGCGTAACTCATTTGCTTAAAAGCTTTATGCAACAATACACATGAGACTTCAATGGTGTTTAAAATGAAGAAGCAGAAATCTGAGTGCACTTTTTTTTTATTTTTATAAACGATTTCCTCTCGCTTTCGTACTCCAGTGAACACCACGCATTCTCATGGCTTTTAGTCTAACCGGAGTATTTTCACCCATTCATAAGAATATGTTAACACTTTTAATGGGAATGGAAGAGCAGATTGATCCTCAGGAGGACGGACTGAGGATGGAGGAAATGGTAACTGACAATACTGGCACAAAAAAGCACAAATAATCACGAAATCACAAATACGACAAATAAATTCTTGACAAACTCTACGTAAATCACTGATCATGTCTATATTACCTTCAATTTTAATGCAATTGATTCTGCCGCACTAGATGTACTGTAGTCTGAATAAAAAGCTCTTCAGGAAGAGTTGATCGATATGAACTTGGTGTGGGGAATAATTAACAACTTACATAAGCCTTAGTTAGTTTAATTAGTTTGGGGGAAAAAAAATAAGTGCAAGTTATCTACAGGACAAAATGGCGAACACGTCATAGATATAAAAATATCAGACCTGTCAGAAACTGACTTCCAGGAAGCATCATGGGAAATCTCAGCATAAAAACTTATAAACACACTGTTTAAACCGTCCTCAGCAAAATTACACCACCTCCAGACTGGCGAATATCCGTATTCAGCTCATCTACATTAAACCCGAGAGGAAGAATAACACTAAGTGCTCGAGGGCCCTTATTTGCAAACCATACAACGTGTTAACCGACGTGTTTTGTTATCCATCAACTCGCTCAGCAGTACAGTCATTTTATCAATATCGAGCAGCATTACTGAACGGCCTCACTGAGAGCTCGGCAATAACGGCTAAGTGGAGATTTAAATCATTATCCCACGCTCACACGCAAACACACGCAAACAGGTGAGATCAGGTCAGCACATGGTTGCTCATTTCCATGTACCGCCTTGCAATATGAGCCTTGCAACTGGTACACAGCCGCCTCAAACAAACAGGAGACTCGGTTAGCAAGTGGGTATTAGGTGGCCGACAAGAAAAGGACAAAAAAAACTAATAATTGTCAGCCAGTTTGAGCCTCTACGGACTCCTGTCCCCTCCAGGCAACAATTACAGAGAATCAGGATGTCTGTAGTAAAACAATATCACAAAACCCACGGCTTATAGATTTCTTTTTTTTTTCTGAGGAACTAAACTGAGATTTCTGCTTTCCTGGACATTTAATTCGTTTTGCTCTGCTTGGTCAGTTCGTGACCTTTTAGAACAAAACAGTATTTTTATTGCTGCAACCAGAGTTGGGCGGAACTACACAAATGCTGGACGTGATTAAACGTAGGGACACTCAAGGAAAAACTTGCATTTAATTAGCAGTTCTCTATTTAAATGTCCACTTATGTAAAAGTACAAAAGTACTTAACTTTAAATGTACTTACGTTACAAAAAAAGTAGTGAGTCTGTATTAGCTTACAGTCATAGTAAAAAGGTGTGTCTTTCTTTCTTTATCGTATTGTTTTTATTCGATCTGACATTTTTCATGAAACCAAAGTCAAAGATAAGAAATAAAGGATTTTGTGCCCCCACCACCTCCTGCCCAACCGTGCCATTTGACTGTTTGGCCAATATCTATAGCCATCTTCGCTTCTAATGTCAAACAACTTCTTCATGATTGGTTGTGTCGCGTATAACAACCTGCAGGTGGCAGTATTTGTGGGTGTAAAGGCAAAAATGTAATGGTGTAGAAAGTCTAGATATTTGTAGTGGAGTAAAAGTCAAACATATCAACTAATTGAACTATTAGTAGGTAACATAAGTACAGTACACAAGTACAGTAACAAAGTAAATGTACTCAGTTACCCCCCACCTTTAGCCAAGGCTTAAGGGGACAAAAGTTCCTAGGGGTCAAGGGTCCATCCATGATGGAATAATCTATGCTAATCCTTGGATTTATGTTCGTATTATCTACCATGGGGACCTTGCAGGAAACTCTCAACTCAAGTTGGGCAGGGGTATCTTAATAATTAAAATGCCGGGCTACTGATCAAAAGATCACAGGGTCAAACCGCAGAACAACCAAAGCCACAGCTGTTGAGCCTTGAGCAAAGCCCTCAACCCTCGGTTGCTTAGAAAATGTAATGACATTGCTCTGCATCTCTCCATAAGTTTCCCTCATGGTGAATTCTAATGGGTGTATCTCCTTAATCCTTAATCACTCCTCTTGACATTTCTTGTCAATGGGCCACAATCTTCACCCAATGAACTACCTCCACGGTTTTCCTCTCTATATAATGTCTCGGACATAGGAAACCCCTTGAGATCTTGGTCATGGTTGTAGCTCCCTAATCCTTAACCACTTAGAAACCTTCTAACATGTTCACCTCAGCACAGTCTACCTGATAGTGAACTCATGGTGAATTTCTAGGTCATGGGTTAAGAGCCAACATTGGCTACCACCACTAACTTCAGCTCTACCATGTCCACCTTATGCTGAGGTCTTGATTTCTTGGTCATGCGAGCTGAGAAATGCTTCCAGTTTACTTAAGCTGAACCAAATCTACCTCATGTTCAACCCTTAATTTGCCAAATTCTCTATTATCTTTGGCTAGAACCCCTAAATACAAGGCTATGCAAGCCTAGTTTTGCAAAAGTCTTTAACTGGGTGGTACATTTACTACAATCTGGATCTTGGTAAATCCTACTGAAGTACTTAAGGGCAAATATTTAAGCATTTAGCACAGGAATAATTAGAGCCCAAGAAAAATCCTGCTGCTCCCATGCTGTGTTCCATACAACGTAACAAATTAACTGACTAAGTAAGCAAGCAAAAGATCGACTGCTTGGATTAATTGCTTTTGGATATGGGTTAGATCTTTTCACCATCGCAAGCCATTAATCTGATGCACCATGATTGCTTGCTTGGGAGGACAGAAGCAGACACTCAGAAGCCAAGATAAATATCTCCTCATATAAATGCCACCAGACTCAAGATCTAAATTTAACATCACTTAACAAAGTCATAATGATATGTAGGGATGACTTAAATGTCAAAGCCAGAATTGTGTTTTTTGACCTTTTTGAGGTAATGGATGATGTGTTCTGGAGTACATGGCTGCTGTCAGAAGAGAGTGGACAAAAGTGATAACTTGTCCGTGTTTCAAAAGTGATGTTCTGTCTGGTTTAGCATTTGAATGATGTCGAGCGTCTGATGAATTGTCATAGCAAGACTCGAAAGGTAGGGTAACTTTCTCCTGCTAACAACTGCATTAGCCTTAGGTTAACGCAAAAAATGTAATTCGCAGAAGTCAAGACAATCATTCTGAACAAAGAGATCCATTTTCTCCACTATGGTTTGCACAAATAACCCTAGAGACAGTAAGTAGAGCATCAATTATTACCCCCGGACTAGTCTAAGATGGCCTGACCCGATTTGAACAAATGGGAATGTCTTGCACCGATAGAATATCGTTATAGTGGAGTGTGTGTGTGTGTGTATGTGGGTGAGAGAGATAGTTACTAGCCTAATTTAATAGTCTTTACTGCTGAACCTTAGCGTGTGCTAGGTCAACAAACTCCAAAAACAATCACGACGTATTTCCAAACTCCTCTAATGAGATCTATCTGATAAAGCAGGAGAGGAGCACGAGGCCCTCACTTTCCAACAATTGTAAAAGTTGTGGTACTTCCACTGGGAGTCATTAGACTCAAACATTATCCTCCATTTGGAAATCAGAACGCTTTGATGGTCTTATAAGCATAATCTCATATTAGAGTGTTTCAAGTGGTTCTAATTCTTGGAACTCTCCACTGCAAGGTCATGATGGTGCAATTATAATAAATGTTGGCGACCAGGTTCTAATTAAAAGAACATTTCATTGTGTTCTCTCTGTGCCCATGTGAGTTTCCTTTGGGTTCTCAGATTAACGTCCACCTACCAGCACATACTGGGAGCTGGATATTGGAAACCATCCACTAAAAGGTCAATAAACACTGATTGATAGATATTTGTTGATATATTTTCTTGTTGGTCGCAGCAGGAACAGGCTGAACATGCCAGCCTGGTCTTCTTTACCACCAAGCCAGAGGTTCCAGCTCCTTCTGGACGATCTCATGGTCATCCCAATCCAACTCTAAGATATAATCCATCCATCAGGTCCTGGGTCTGCCTCAAGGGCTCATTAAACTTCCCTGATACAACTCTCCCAAGAACTGACCTGGATGTATCCAGGATGTATAAGATGCCCAAACCACCATAACCGGATCATCTTTAAAGCAGCAAAGGTTCTACTCCGAGGCAGTTCCGGATCATCTGCGCCTCTCCATTAATGTAGAGTAAGCGTATAAAGGCCTGAGAAGGAACCCCATTTCCACCAGGCGTATTTGCGAGGTCCATGTGTTTCAGTCACTTAACACAACACGTGACCAGTAGACTGACCAATAAATAAAGAGCCTCATCTGCAGGGTTCCTGCTTCACCACTACAGACTGGTGCATCAACTCTTGACCCAATCATCACACTCTGTCTCGCCTCCATCACTCATGAATGAGATCTCAGGAACATGGAACCTGAAACTGTGAAGCCACATCTGGGTTTTAGGTTTTAAGTATATGTGAGGTCATCACCTCTAATTGTTGTTGGACTACCTCATTGTACAGGAAGTTTGATCAGATTTTCTGATAACCTTCAACCATAATATCGTCAGTCACTAACAGCTGAAACACACTCCATTGTAGAACACTTTATTATGAGGTCATTTTTGCGTCAGATGCTGGACACATCCATTGCGAAGAATTTTGCATGAACTGCTAGAAGACTTGATTATGGGGTCATTTTGCTTTCATTCTTTGAACGATCAACCTTAAAGCTTTAGAGAATCTTGAAGCCTGTAATCTGGTGCGCCGTTTTTTTTTTTTTTTTTTTTTTATAGTGACAACGCACTATTGGGAGAAAGATATGTTTGACGTTTTCTTTCATGGTAAGCAATTTCACGGCCATATTTTTTTATGAAAACCAGAAGGTCTGGTTTGACCGACTACACAGAACACTGTATTAACAGTGTCCCTGTCAGAACTTCTAAATATCCCTTTTTCTAAAAGTGTACCTTTACTGATAACTAGTTTTCACTAGTTACAAGTAGTGATGAAATAATTCATCCTGTTCTCGATGGCGTCCATCCTGGGACAAGCAAGCAAAAGACATTGGTCTTGACTCATTTAAGTACTTGTGTATAAAAGCTTCCATGGTTTTCAAAGACATTCTTGGCCATAAAGCAAGCAAAAAGCTTTTAGAGGTAATTTGTCAGATGAAAAGTACCTTATGCGTTTTTATGATCTTGTCCACATGAGCAATGTGAACGTGTTAAAAACATTCATTTTGGGCCAGTACTTGGGCCACGGTCCAATAATGAATACTTCACGTCTAGCCACTTTTTCTGTAGATGGACATTTGTACAGATTTGTTACCTAGATATGGACAAACACAGTCTTTTAACGACCTCTTATTTTGTACGAATTGGCGGGTGGTGCAACAGAAACGTGTTCGCGTTATAGCCCCGGGATATCACAAGTTTAGTTCCAGATGATGTCACCGCCATCTGTGGGTAAGAGTCCAAGAGAGCCAAGATGCTGTCTCGGAAACGAGAGGAATGGCAGTACTTACTTCTCCTGTCATTCAAAGCAGCACTAGAAAGCTAGCACAATCGCAGGCTTCTGTGCGCTAACGCAAGCGGGAGAGTTACAACAAAGCAATGTGTTACAAGCTGGCAAATGACCAAATTGGGTGAAAAAAATGGAAAATAAAATCCATACTTGGGGCAAAATAATAAAATTAAATTAAAGTATGTTTTTTTCCTCACCACCAACCAAAGGAGTTGGGCGCTCATTGTAGATTATACGCCCTTCATCTTGTTAATAGAGCTGCATTTCCACTTGATCCTTCCTCTCGATAACTGTGCCAATAATTCTCGGCTCACCAACGAGTGATCAATTCCAGCCCACCATCGTTCAAACAGCGGGCCATAAATAACCACAAATTTAGTACCGGACCTTAAAATTAGACAGGTGCACTTCCAAGGGCAACCAACCCAGCTGCCCACACTTGCAATCTCTCTCCAGTCATGTGGGCCGTAATCCTAACAAGCCAGTCTAATTCCGTACCATCTCAGACCTCGGCCCTAATTCTAGCCTCTAAACTTTTTGTACATTTTGCCATGTCTCTGCAGTAGGAATCGTTGCTTTAATTACTGTGTTTGGAAAGAAAGAAAAAACGAAAGAAAGAAATAAAGGGCAACTCTCCCACACACTCGGAGAGATCTCGTTTCATTTGAAGGAAACAAAAGAACACAGTGGACTCGTTTATTTTGCATGTCTTAGAAGAGTAAAGAACAACAAGCTATTTCCATCTTCCGGAGTCTCTGCCGTTCTGTAATCTCGTCTCAAGCTCTTTCTCTTCCTTCATTTTCTTTCTGCTCATTACCCAAAGAACAGAATGACCATGGCAGGGAGGGGTTTTAAAAGCGTGGTGTCTCTTTTTGCTTCACAGCATGTCTGGATCGAATGCTTTCTGTAGCACTCGCGGATTCATAGAAGTACTAAAAGGACTATGTGAAAGCAAGGTTAACAGTCAATGTGTCCTTTACAAAAAAAAAAAAGGAAATAAATAACACTGATGGAATCTACTCTTAATAGATTAAATACAATTTGGCTAAAACACACTGAAAAAAAAATCTTGTCTGATACACAATAAATATGTATGGGTTTCCTCTATAGCCTCTATAGCTGTGCGATTTAATCGATCATGCAGTTTAAACGATCTGATTTAGAATCAATTCACACTTTTTCTCTACAACTGACAAATTTCTTAAGAATATGCTACAGTCTGCACAGAAAATGAAAAACTACTTTCATCTTCCAAGTTTTGCAAGTTTATCGCTTTAAATCTTCGTCTTTTAAGTTGGTCTTTAGCGTGCTGCAGAAGATCATTAGAAAAATGTATTGCTTTTTATGAATCCTGTACTTTAGTCAAAGTAGAGATTATGTAAAGCAAATATTACTCAGGTAAAAGTAGAAGTCCTCCATTTACTTGTGTAGTTGAGTAAAAGAACAGAAGTACTCACCTTCAAATGATCTTAAATGTCAAGTAAAGTCATGTCAAGTAGGCTTTTATAGTCATTTCATATACAGTATATATATACATATACAGTTCAGTATACAGTGAAACGAAACAACGTTCCTCAAAGACCAAGGTGCTACATGCAACATAAATTTACAACATAAATTAACAGAAACTAACTAGTTAACTAAGAAACCTAATTAGCTGGCTAGCTGAGACAAGACAGAATGACGTGACAACATAAATTAACAAAAACTAACTAGCTAACTTAGAGACCTAATTAGCTGGCTGGCTGGAACAAGACAGATTGACATTTTAAGTTAACAGAGAACCATCTACATTTTTTACAAAGAGGTAAAAGTTACTGGGCTTGTCTTCGCTCAGAGTAACATTTTTCATATTAAAAAAAAATCTCTTACTCTCTCTCTCTCTCTCTCTCTGTGTCACTATCTGGAACCTCCTCCTAACATCAAACACTTGGTGATGTCATAAGGCGTGTCTCGAAGGAAAGGCGGTAGCGAAATTCCTGCTTCAAATACTACACACCACTGAGCTTTAGTAACGCAACACCACGCAGAAATGTAGTTAAGTAAAAGTACAGTACTTATGTACTGTACTTTTGAGTGGAGTAAAAGTAGAAAAGCATCCTTGAATAAAACTACTCAAGTAAAGTACAGATACGTGACAGTAACTTAGTTACAGTAGAATAACTAAGTTACCTCCCAT
>JAOTRS010000017.1:15975010-15988837 GCA_028565755.1 Dinotopterus cunningtoni
TTTAAATTACATTTTACACACAATATTATTTGGTATTAAATCTTAAAATATGTAGATTTTGTTTTCTGTATTAAATATTTTTTAATAAGTTTTCTTTTTTAAACATAAACATCTCTCTATATATAAATATATAAATATATTTTAAATATAAAAAAGATTAAAAGATTTTAAATATAAAACACAAGATTTGTTGATTAACACACTTTCTTTGTAAAATAAAGCCACAATTTTGAAGTATGTTTACTATTTTTGCTAAATGATGTGAACTGTCCATCATTCTAGTCATGTGAGCGAGCTGTTACTATAGAAACAAGCGCATTGAGCTCATACAGTAAACATGGGATGTGACTGACAGGCGGAACTACAGCGGAACCTCGGCATATGAATTTAATCTGTTCCAAGTGTGGGTTTATAAGGCGAACTTTCGTATTGCGAAACGCATTGTCCCAAAGAAAATAATGTAAGTGCAGATAATCCGTTCCAGCCGCCTAAAAATATTACCAATTTCCAACACTTTAAGTATATATTTTTTGCGTACAAAAACAATCAAAATATTTAGAAAAGAGTAAAATAGGAAATGGACATTAAACCTCACTTAACCTTAATTTATGATTCCTCTTGGCGACGGCTGCTTTAAAAACAAAACTCCCTTTTTTCTCTTGCTACCGTCCTTGATAACATTCTTGGAAAACCATGGCGCTATGTCTTCACTAAATCTTACACAAAAGGCAAAAAAAAAAAAAAAAACTCTTCGCTTGGCTTTCCAATCATGCAAAAAGTTTTGAAAGGCTCCCGGATGTACACACGACTTAGCAGACGTTCAGTTTGGCTCGTGCAAAATTTCAGTTGTTAAGGCGAAAATGCTTAAAGCTTAAGAAGTTCGTATTTCGAGGTACCGCTGTACTGTGAGAGATGATGTTATTGAAAATAAAAAGATTGTAACCAATCAGAATTGAGAATAGAATCGTGCTGTGGTATAAATAAAATCAGTAGAAAATGACATTCGACAATATCGCTCTTTTTTCTCATGCTTTGGCTCCACTGAAATTCACAATCTTTTACAGTGTTTAGTAAAAAGAGTGGTTAATATCTTACAGACGAATGACATCAAATCCTCAAAAAGTCCGAATTAAACCTTAGAAGCGTCTCCGCCACTAGTGATCACTTTACCACAGCGTTTATCCTCTAGCTGCTCCGCCCCGGCCTATTATTGTGTCTCAGCTGTAACTAAGATAAAAGCCGCGTCAGCTGAATGAAGAGAGTAAATGTAATATAATGTAAACAGCAGCGCCGCTCGGGAGCCCGTTCACTGCTGGAGTTTTTAAAGAGCCAGGCTCGGGATTTACAGGATCCTGACTTTCCTCTGCGAGGCATTACAAAGTCTTCTTTGTTCTCGCTCTGCCTCCGTAACCGTCAAGTGCGCCTTTTCTCCAAGCTAAGCGAATTACTTTAACTTAGAAAGCCACATAAACGTTCACATCGTGTCTGTTGTTAGAAGATGTGAATCATGGGTAGGACCGTTGATTCGATTCAGTTCTTTTGCTTCGCGATTTTCTATTCAATCCATATCATTAGCACTAATCAATACTGATTGTCTGATTGATTCGTCTCAAACGGCTATAATTCTTACAGATTTTGAAATATTAAAAAATAGTAAAAGTATCTAACAGACACAAGAATGTTGTGTAACTTGTTTTGTTGACTGTTTTAACGTTCTGCGTCTTAAATACTTAAAAAAAAAAAAAAAATTCCTGCTTTACACTCCAGGCCAGTAGGCGGCAGTATTGCACCGACTGCTCATAAACTCGCAAAATAAAGAAGCACGGATAGTTTGCAAAAGAGAAGTATTTTGCAAGCGTATTGCAGAAGATGGACGCATTTTTCTATTTTCTGTAAAAACATGTGGTAATTTGTACAAGGAGAAATTTATTAAATTGTTGTCCAAAAAAGAAAGGGGGCGGATCTTTGGTTTAATAAAATAAATGCATTCTGTTCTATAAATGGATTCTAATTGTGTTAAATACAAATCTTTAAGCGATACACTTGATCAACATTTACATTAATCACCAGGTGCCTGCTTTAGTTATGATTTAGACTCTACAAAAGTTTACTCACACACTTATCCTGCACAGGGTCACATAAGCACTGAGATGGACTTTGGAAACACCAATTAGCCTGTCTGTCCATGTCTTTGGGAGGAAACCGGAAGCAGTGTGGGGAGAACCTGCAATCTCCGCGCACTCAGACCTGAGGCGGTAATCGCACCCTTGACCGTGGAGGTGCGAGACCACAGTGCTAACCACTACGCCACCGTGTCGTCTCTAAAGTTTACATAAAAGAAAAATTACTAATGATTTACAAGTGAAACAAGTTCACCTAAAAGGTACAGTACGTGAGGGTTGAAGTAACACCCTGTACACACACCAGTTTCAATGTTTAAGAGCATGTCCATGCTAACCACTAACAGCATCTTATTTCCCTTTCTAATGATCATTATCGATAAAGTTTTCTCACATTTTTTTTAATATGTCTATACGTTTTTCAAACCTTTGGGTCATCATAACTAATTAATAAAGTTAACTCATGCTAGCTAGATACGCCTTCAAAATTAGCCTTAAATCCTGTATACAACAACAACGGACTTTATTTTTTTGTGTGTCCAAAACACAAAACCTTTCCCAATTCGCAATGACAGAACGCAAACATGTTGCAAGTCAAGACCTGAACAAGAAGGAGACAGAGGTAAGAGGGCGGAGCTTCCATGGGGCCTTGGTTAATATTAAAGCATTCGAACTGTCAATCGTTCAAGTTTGTGATTATGAGTTGATCTGTTCGTCTGTTGGTTCAACCGGTGAAAAGTGAGGACTCGATTAGCCTTCTGAATTTGTTTGGGATTTAGAAACCTGGAGTTAGCGTTTCCTGCAGTTTACCTGTGTGCTAACGGGGTGTCCATCGTCCACCTTATACTTCCTTGGCAGGGTCTCGACTTCTCGGATGTCGTCCATGGTGACTTCGTTGGGCAGCACGGCGAACAGAGACGTCACGTACATGAGGATGGACTTTTTATCCGGCAGCTGCACAGCTACGTCTGGAGATGGCAAACGAATGAGAAACGTCTTTGTTTGCTAATTTGGGATGTGAGATGTTAGTGAGTGTGTGTGAGCGTGAGGTCATCTGTACGCGATTTTTACCCTCAGGATCGAGCAGCTTCTCGATGTTGAGCTCATCTTTGGCGAAGTTAAAGGCGTGTTCGAGTCTCTCGACCGGAGACAGAGCCACTATCTGATCCCATCGGAACGCATGAGGCCTGGAGACGAAAGGAGACGGACATGAGATGAGATGAAATGAAATGAGACATGACGAGACAATAAGTGTAGAGGAGACATGATGTGAGAACAGAAGCTAAAAAAAGGGGGTAAAAAAAGGCTTAAGGAGACCAAAAGTGAAGAGACAAAAGACGAGAAGAAAGGAGGGGAAAAAAGAAGAGACTACACAAGAATAAAATATGAGGCGAAAAAATGAGGTAAAAAAAAACTAAAAGTCTGGAAAAGGACTGGATATGAAAAAAGAAATAAGGGTGGAGACGACAAAAACACAGAGACAAAAGGTATACAAAAGGAAAGAAATGAGAAACAAAATATATGGAATAACCATAAGACAAAAAAAAACGGATTTTATGAGGCCTGGAGACAAAAGAAGATGGACATGAGATGAGATGAGACAAGGAGACAAGACTTTAAGAACAGATGCTACAAGCAAGGGCAAGAAAAGGCTTCAGGAGACCATAAACGAAAAGACAGAACGAGACGACGAGAAATGTTTAAAGGGGGAGAGAAGATATCAAGAAGAAGATATGACAAAAGAGAAAAATTTAGGGTAAAAAAGTTGAGGTAAAATTTAAAAAAATAACAACAAAAAAACAAAAAGGCCTGGATATAAAAAAAACACAGAGACAAAATGTATACAAAAGAAAAGAAAGAAGAAACAAAACACATGGAATAGACAATAAGAAAAACAAAAAAGACATGAACAAAGAATAAAGGATTAAAAATTCAATCAAGAAATGAGACAAGAGAAAAGAAAGTATAAATAAGACAAGAATGTGAGAGAAGAGAAAATTAAATGAGAGAGAGAGAGAGAGAGAGAGAGAGAGAGACCAGAGGAGGAAATGAGTGAAAAAACAAAACAAGGAGAAACAAAATAAAACAATAATTCAAAAAGCTGAAACAATATCAAGAGAAAAAAAGGGATGATTGAAAAAAATAAAAAGAGGAGAGATGGAAAGGAGATGAAACGAGACGTAATGACAAGAGAAGAGAAATGAAAACATGAGATGAAAGGAGGAGACAAGAGATGAAAGACGATTTCTGGACAGGAGAAAGGACAGGCAAAGGGAGGAAAGAGAAGGAGATGAATGGAGAAGAGAGACAAGACGACGAGATAAGACGAGATGGATAAAAGACGCAGAGTGAACTGAATGAAAAGTCTATAAGACAGGAAAAGGAAAAGACACTGAATGCACATACTTATAAATGTGTGTGTGTGTGTGTGTGTGTGTGTGTGTGTGTGTGTGTGTGTGTGTTACCTGAAGCGGTGCAGGATGGCGTTGAAGGCGAGGCCGTCCGTCCAGCTGGTGGTGAAGTTGATCACGTTAACGTCGCTCCGGCCACGCGTGCAGTTTCTGACCCAACTCAGCAACGTCTTCTCACTGTTCGTCTGCTGCAGATTGGACATTACGTCCTTCATGATGTCTTTAACCTACACACAATCACACACACACACACACACACACACACACACACACATACACAGTGATGTTAATGATCCTCATATATAAAATAACAAATGTGTCAAATACAGTCAACAGAAAACAAAGTGGGTGTGTGTGTGTTTGTGTGTGTGTTGATGCGCGCAAGTTCTCACCTGCCAGTGTAATATGATACTCCAAATGAGCCCGAGGGTTAGCTTATGATTTCCATCCACAATGTCCGTCCCGCCGATATTCACCAGGTCCACCTGCACATACAGTGTGTGTGTGTGTGTGTGTGTGTGTGTGTGTGTGTGTATGTATTAGTCATCACATACCAATACACATCAAAGACGTATCACACTCTCATCCTGTTCATTCCTCCTCTACTCAGGTAAAATGAAGCAGCCAATCAGAACACTTCGTAAAGATGATTAACGACAACACGGAAATCTAATCACTTCTAGCTCGTTATTACACTAATTACTCTGGATTTAATTGATACATATTAGATTTCACCTCTAAATAAAGATGTGTGTGTGTGTGTGTGTGTGTGTGTGTGTGTGTGTGAAGTGTTTAATAAAGAAACAGTTGGAAACAGTTAAAACCTAAAGCGTTGTGTTTTACCAAAAACAAAACTAGTGATTGTTGCAAACAGACAGTTGCCGCGTGACTGTGTGTGTGTGTGTGTGTGTGTGTGTGTGTGTGTGTGTGTGTGTGTGTGTGTGTGTGTGCATGTTTGTGATTGCAATAAAGCTTTACCAAACATAAAAGTAAAGGAAATAAACACTAATGGGGGCAAGGTCTCTGTGGTCCTGTGCTCACCACTATCTTTCATCAAACACACACACTCTCAGGTTATTCGTCATTGTGAGGACCTTGCATTGATCACTATAGACAATTAAAACAAAGCTCCAACTAAACCAAACACAAACCTCTACCTCAATGGGCCAAAGCAAATATTTTGTCTCTTTTAGTTTTTTTAGTTAATTTTATGAGGACCAGGTGCTTATGAGGACATACAACACCGACCTATATTTCTGAGGACCTCTGATAGTTTAGAACTTTAAATAGTCACATAACACACATGCACACAGGTCGGTGCACACACACAGACACGCGCATACGTGCACAGTCACGAAAACACACACACACACACACACACACACACACACATATATAGACTAATTACTCTGTCCTTGTTGCACTGTTTGTCTCTGAGCAACGTTGATGGTGAACACACAAGGTTGCAAAACAACATCCTGGAGCTCATAAATCATCAAGGACAGTGATGAAGAGAGACAGAAAGAGACAGAGAGAGACAAGCACCCAAAAAGAGAGAGAGAGAGAGAGAGAGAGAGAGAGAGAGAGAGAAAGAGATGGATAGAGCAAAACTGAGGTCCTGGCTGCACTTGGTCTTTACATTAACTTGTTTTTATCAGCATTATATCTGGAACAAAACCAACAAGACTCATCTCGTAAAGAACTGGTGGTGTGATGTTCGACGAAAATAATCAACGGATAATTGACTGCTTTCCCTGTAAGTGTTTTCTCGCTTAAACACAACAGTGATCTGCCAACACTAACAAATGTTTTTCTTTATTTATTAAACAGTCCCACACTTCTTATCCATTTATAGTAACATGTTGGGTCCTGATGTTGTAGCAGCTACAAATATTTGCTCCTGCTCCAAACTTTCCTTTCTCTTTATCTCTGATTTGTCTTTAATGAAAGAAAACAAACCCCACAGCTTGTCATGTTACAAAAAGAAAGCACAAAGACGAAAGGCCTTTCTAGGTTAAAAGACCACCGAAACCTACTGACCAAAAAGATTCAAGACCACGTCAGCGCAGTCACTTTTCCAAAACTAGCTTTAAACATTTCTTTAAAAAGTCTCAAATGACTTTCTTTGCCTATATTTAATAAACACGGCATTCCAAATGTACTATCTATCTGAGCGGCACTTGATGGTCCGAACGTAGAAATCGGCTCCTCGACTGAGCATGCAAATCGTCGATCTGTAACGTGGGCAATTACGCTTTGCATAAAACGAGGAACGACAGCGAAAGCCGCTTGTTAGGTTTTTATCGTCTGATTTCCATATAACACACCACACAGCAAAGAAATTTCAATCCGGCAAACCATTTGACTGCAAGTGTGAGCGGTGAGGTTTTAGCACACATACTGTATTCAAATTAAGGTTGTAACTCGCAACTCGACGACTTGGGGAAAAATAAAATCTAGTGATGACATATCAACATGTCTGCTCAGAGAAGGAGGATTACACAAACTAACACGTCTTATCATGAAGGAGTTCTAATGTTTATACTGTTATTTGTAAATAGGTTATCATACCGTTTTACGAGGGGCGTTCAAGTCAAAGTGGGACTCATGTTAATCAGTTCACTAACCGCACTTATCGCAGTGTTTCACTAGTGCTTGAATACCATCAAGGTAGAAAGTTTTCTCAGAGTCGTGATCTGGTTCATGTCTGAAACTCTACGCTGGCCTCCCAGGAACCCCTTTAATGGCACAAACGTGTGGAAATGTCTTAGTTTGAGGTCAGGACTGTACGACAGACGTGGCAATAACTCCCAGCCGAGTTCCTGTAATGTGCAGGTGGTGTCGGTGAATGATTGTGTGGACAGTTCACACAGACTGATGCGTCTCTTATTTCTTTTGCAAGATGGTTATCGATTTTAAAACCTTTTTTTAAAACCATTTGCACTGCTCAAATGTTTTACTGCGAAGAGTAAGAGTATTAAGAAAAGTTCCAGTTTGACTTGAACGCCGCTTGTATTTATTAAAACCCTTAAAACGCAAGACAGCAACACAGAAGAGGTCAACGCCGATTTAAAAATACATATATACAGTATGTGCTTATATGGAACCTTGTAAGTGTATGTTAAACAGGGAGACTTCAGAATTCAAAATGTGTATTTTGTTTTTTTGGATATATCAGGTAGAACAGAAGATATCATAACCTTTATAAAGGGTTAATTTTGCACCTACCGGAATATAGGAATGAAGTTGCAAAAACTCTCAAAATTAGCATATTATTAATATTAGGTCATAGAAACACCCAAAAACAACCATAGGAACACGTGATCATGTGTATCTGTGCTATTTCTCTGCCTGTGTGACCCATTTTCTAATTTTTTGCTGAGTCATGTTTATAGTTGGTTTAAAAAAAGGAGACGTCACTCTATACTGCACAATCCTCAGCCCTTATATATGTTTATTAAAAAATACAGGAAAAAAAAATGCCTAAAATGCTCTGAGCTTTAAGGGCTACGTTCTATCTAAAAGGTGTCTACGCTTTTCTTATAATTTCCAGTTTTCCACTTTCAAGTAAAGACAATGTCAGGAACAGGAACAGCGAAATGCGTTAAACTTACGTTGCTTTGGTGCAGCACCTGGAGAACTCGGTTGACGTTATTCAGAGAATGAACTCTGGTGGAGCCGCGCTCTTTCGTCTAGAACAGAAACAAAAAGTAAAATATGATAATAAATAGAAGTGTTACGCGTAAAGTGGGACCTCGGCATATGAACGAACCGCATTGCAAACTTTTACCTTGAAAACTAACATTTTGCAAGAAATTTGCCTCGGCATACGAGCGACAAAACCAAGTCGCGCGTACTTCCAGGAGCCGTTCAAAACTTGTCTGCGTGTCAGTCGAAATTTTTTTGTGTTTTGTGCACCCATGGTGCTATTAAGTACGGTAGCGAGAGAAAAAGGGAGCCGCTTTCAGTTTGGTTTTTAAAGCAGCCGGTGCCAAAAGAAATCATAAATTAATGTTAAGTGAGGTTTGTGTCTATTTATTTCATATTTTACTTAATTTACATGTCTTTTCTAAATATTTGGATTGTTTTTATATGAACAAATATGATTATAGTGTTGGAAATTGGTAATATATTTTAGTAATATTTTTGGGTGGCTGGAACGGATTATCAGCATTTACATTATTTCCTATGGGACAATGCGTTTCGCAATATGAAATTTCGCCTCAAGAACTCGCCTCCAGGACGGATTAAATTCGTATGTTGAGGTTCCACTGTACATACATTTTTCACAATTATCATAACCATTACATCATGGCTTGTGATACTCAATACTGGCGCTGTATACCTGATTAAGTATTTTGACACAACACCGAGCAGGCTGTCTCTGTCTCATTCATACTCAAGTGTTTGTTATAACAGTATTGCGTGTGTGTGTGTGTGTGTGTGTGTGTGTGTGTGTGTGTGTGTGTGTGTGTGTTGCGTATCATGATGTATGGTGTAACTGATTATCAGCACTTCTATAAATGGTAATGCTCAATGTGTGGGAGATTTACACACATACACACACACATCATGTACTGTATATTAACCAATTAGTAAGACTCTTTATATATACAGCTATAACACACACACGCACACACACACACACTTACACAGAAGAGTAACATTAACATTCCAGGTTCAAAGGAATCCTGCTGAGAGCTACTATCTAAACGCACACACACACACATACACACACACACACACACACACACACACACCTTTCAGCTGTCAATCTCAATGTCAAAACACAAAATGGTGTGTGTCTGTGTGTGAGAGAGGGTTCTTAGGAATTGCATTTCACACAATTCACACACACATAATTCACACACACACACACACACACACACACCCCAAATCTCAACAAATGAACCCTTCCTGTGACGCCCCTCCTTCCCACTGCCCCCAAACACCCCCTCATACACACACACACACACACACACACACACACACACACACACAAGGAACTCGTTAAACATACACATATACTATAATTACACTCAGACAAATGGAGTCACACACCTTAAACACACCCTAAAATGGTTGGTCTCATAAACGCAGCTCGCACAGAAAGACAGGTTTAAACACACACACACACAAACACAAAAACAAACACAAACACACACCAAGGTGGTTCCTGTGAGGCCCTCGAGAAGGTCCAGGAGCTTCCTCCCATCTTTAAGGTCAGAGAACAAGTCAGTAACTGATGGCTTCCCCGTCTGGAACACACAACACATATACTGTTAAAAATAATTAAAACACACACACACACACACAATTTGACACGGTATCAAAAAAATCCCATCAAGCACTCATATTGGAAAGACATTACAGTTTGAAAAAGCAGCCAACGTAATCGGTTACATAAAGTTAAACCAGCAGTGGATTGGGAAGCGTTTAATTCAGTGACTCTCCAGGTCATGACCAACATCCTCAGCGCCTCTCACATTCTGAAGATCATCGGCAAATCTTTCATTCATGACGGACATTCACTCTTTTCAAGTTCAGCAGGCCATCGATTGAATCTTCCGCTCATTAACGAGAGTCACTTCTCTCTTTTTCAACAAGTCACCGTTTGACTCAGCGGATGTTTCGGTCATGACCAAGAGTCACTCCTCATTCATTCATCAACACTCCTTTGTTCGAAAGGTCAAGTTGTTAGATTTCCTTCTCTCTCTCATTCAGCAGATCGGGCTTTGACTCAATGAATCTTTCACGCGTGTTTGGGATTCACTCCTTTCCAGTTCAGCAGATTGAACCTCAGTGATTGAACCAAGTACATCTTTTGGTCATGACCGTGTTTCACTCCTCTCTTATTTAAAGGGACAATGTTTGAATCTTTTCCTCATAACGATTTGTTTCTCTCTCTCTCTCGTTCCGCAGATCCGTATTTGACTCAGCAAATCTTTACCACATGATCAGGATTTACTTCTTTCTAACTGAGCAGAACAGTGACTGACTCAGTGAATCTTTTGACCATGATGGAGATTCACTCTTCTATAATTCAGCATGTCAGTTTTTGACTCAGTGAATCATTTCAGTATGACTCATGCCCATGAGGTCGGTGCTTGACTCTTTTGAGTCAAAAAGACTTTTGAGTATTTAAATATTTTTTTTATCCTGATTAAGGTTCTCTACTATGATGCTAAACAAGTACGTGTTTGATTCATCAAATATTTTGGTCATGACAGAGATTCACTTCTCATTCGATCACCAGGTTAGTGTTTGACTCAGTGAATCATTCCATTATAGTTATTTTTTTTGTTCATCAAGTAAGTGTTTGACTCTTTTGACTCTCTGAGTCTTCAAATCTTTTAAATCCTAAGATTAAGCCAAGATTCACTACTATCTTGTTCAACAAGTATCTGTTTGACTCAGGATTCATTTCTTTCTAGTTCAGCAGAATGGCACTTGACTCACTGAATCTTTTGGTCATGCCAGAGATTCACATCTCATTCAATCACCAGGTCGGTGTTCGACTCGGGGGATTTTTTCATTCTAACTCAGACGCCTGAACTGATAAACGAATCTAAATGAATCATTTAAATGACTCAATTCACTGAAAAGCCTTGAAAAATTCCATCTGTAAATAAATCAGCTGCCATAAACTCATCTCTGCTAAACGTTACCAGTAATTACCCAGAGGGACACACATCATAAACAGCGCAGCGTCTTCGAGACATTAGGGCACGAAAGGAAGTGCAGTAAGAGGCAGATGAGACGTGTTTAGCCAGAAAGGTCCACCAGAAGGGTCACTAATCACCATTGTCCTTCTATAAATATCTAAGAGAACAAGGCCAAAGCTTAAACGTGGGAATGACGAGGAGACTCGGCGGTTATTCGTCTCCAAGGGACATAAACGCGGCCATAAATCCCAGACACAAACACCATGTTGATTTTTTATTTATTTATTTATTTATTTATTTACTCAAGATATTTTATTACTCGTTATACCCCAAGCTGTTGATTTCTTGCTTCTGATTGGTCACTTTTACGATAAGAACCAATACAAAACAAATTAAACACATTCTAGTCCAGCATGTTAACCAATAAAAAAAAAACAGACAAACAGAAAGGAGTTTCAGATGAGAGAGAGATGTTTAACAGTGAGGTCACTATCTGTCAGGGGACTTCTTTTTTTCCATCCAAAAATAAACAAAGACAAAACACCCAAAAACCTGACACGTACCAAATCTAGGTTTTAATCCGAAGCTCAACAGGATCAAATACTGCATAAAACTACAGCTGAGCAAGGATGCAGGACCTCCATCTGTGGTTCTACTGTAAATACCAGAGGAGACGCCTGAAACGATTTGGGAGCTGCTCAAAACTGGGACGTCTCCCAACAACCAAAAATTCCACACTATCCTGCCAAGAGATCAAATTATAAATATATATATATTTTCTCCCCCTCAGCAGATCAAAGAAAACAACTTCGCTCTGTAGAACTTAGGAATCTTCGCCAAGTTCTGGAATAGAAATTCTCAGATTTCCCAAAACGGAGCCAGGGAAGGAAAAAAAAAACCTGAGGCTGGTTTTAGGAGGGTTGTTTTTAGGGAGGTTTTGCTGTTTGGGTTGTTGTTACCTTGGAGAACTGTGCATTAATCCACTTTGTGAACGTCTTTTTCTGGACTGCATCGTGTTCATCTGGGAGAAAGAAAGAGAAAAAAGAAACAGAGAGAAAGAGAGAGAGAGAGAGAGATTACTTAGGTTTTAAGTCATATATTACTACAATTAAAAGCTTTACGTTAAGGTACAAAGTCCACAAAATGAAGAAACAACTTTTTCGATGTTTCCAAAACCACCTTCTTTAACCTACCATTATATTCCTTGTAATGCTCTCACACAATTTTTAAAATGCCTTTGCTAAACTGAACACACACACACACGCACACAATTCTGATACACACTAAATTAACAAAGAACTATCATCTTTTTTTTACAATTACACATAAAATATCCTCAGTATACAGAACACTGATGTTGTACTAGTTGCCATCATGAATTTTCGCATCTGATTCCCTAAAGCAGGAGTTCTGACAGTTCAGGAGTACATTACTGCGCTCAGTCGAACATATTTCTACAGTACCGACTCGGACAAGCTGAGTGCTCCGCGGTATCAGATTTAAAGTGTGTGTAAAGTTTCTCTATAAGGTGATGTTTATTTAGCACTTCGGGTGGAGTCTCCAGTTGTAACAGTAAGAGGTTTTTACATTATAAACTTCATTTTATAGAAAGTCAGATACGAGCGGTGTTCGAGTCAAAGCAGGACTTTTGATTTTGTGCAGAATAACAGAACACAGTGTACAAGAGTAAAAACTCCCTTTAGTTCTCTATATAATCCTCTGCTGCACTAATGCACTTATCCCAGTGTTTCACTAGTGATTGGACACCATCAAATAAAAAGTTTTCTCAGTACACTGAAGCCCGGATTGCTTAACGTCTGAAACACTGGCCTCCCAGGAACTCCTGTAATGTGTAACTTCAAAGCTGGCTTAGAGCGAGGTCAGGACTGTTTCACAGGACTCCCACACCCCTCCAGAGACTAGCAGAGCTCAGCAACAAGCCAAGGGAGGGGCTCCTTTTATATGAGGTCACATCTTTTTTTCACACGCCTGAGACGAGTCTGGATGTCAAAACATGAGTAAAAAGTGAATTTTTATTAATACAGTACGTCGCCCGTTTAATGGTGAGAAGTGCTTAATGTTGATTAATGTCTTGATCTGATCTGAGGTCACTTGCTGAACTTAAGGTTGAGGTGATTTTCCTGCTGAGAAAACTCAAGACATATAAGTTTTCTTGGCCTTTTTTCCCCCAGGGGTCAAAGTTGTAGTCAAACTCGTCGAACAGCCTCGTTAGTTAGCCTTCGGTGACTCTAGTGAGTCCATGAGTTATTCATTACAATCTGCAAAAAACCCATAATACCATGTAAATACAAAATATTAATGTATTTTGACAGAGTTAGTGTTTATTTTGACTGAAACTGTCTAGAATGAATCACACACACACACACACACACACACACACATACAGGGAGTTCAGTAGCTGGTAATCAAACATGTCAGAGAGTAGAGATTAGGATGAGTTACAGCCTTTGACCTCTTCAGCCACAGGTATTAAATAATCCCTAAAACTGAAACTTAAATTCATGACACAGAGACCACCCAAAGAGATCCTTTTAGTATTTGGACAACTGCCTGAATTTTTCTTATTTCGGGTTTTTTTTTTTTTTTTTTTTTTTTAAAGTCTTTGTTTAT
>JAOTRS010000017.1:16063433-16076567 GCA_028565755.1 Dinotopterus cunningtoni
TGCTTTTTATCTGATAAAAATATAAATGTGTAGCATATTTACAAAAAAATAAGGCATGGATCAGGAGATAAGAAGCATTACAGTAAGTGTTATGACAAATGGTGTTACTGTATATGGGTCTATCTAAAAATTCACTTTTTCACCTAGGTGAGACTTTTTTTTTTTATCACTGATACCATGTTTTGTGCCATCTAATTAGGACACAGTTGTTAACTTTATCACCAAATGATAAAAATAGTTTAAAAACAGAAATTCAGTAGAAATATATACTGTAGATCTCAGACCCTTACTGTTGCATGCTGCTGACTCCTAACCTCTGGTTTATGACCTCACACTTCTGCCAGAAGTTTAACCCCACGCATGTCAGCGCAGTTCACGTCTCAGGCCTTTACTCTTTCTTCATGACCTTATGACTTCTCCTAGCTTATTAGCTGCACACTGTTCATGACCCAGACTCAGTTTACGACCTCAGCATGGACTCTTTGTGGCCTTTTTACACAGCGCTACAAACCATTGTGCGCCCTCACACTCAATCGATCGCACATGGCGTTGTATTAACCATGTCTCTCACAAAACGCAGCTTTGCACATGTAAATGCTAATCTCGACAGACCGTAAGCCTCCGTCAGCAGGAACGGTTTGGAACTAGCATTACGGCGAATGCTTTGAAAGCCCTGGCACTTTGACACAGTGCATGTTCCCACCGACGAGAGCTGAATCAGATGAAACATGGATCCTCAGATGTTTCTCATGCTGGTGTAACATACACCGAAATTACACCGGATTGCTTCCAGAACATTGTTGTTCTTCTTCTTCTGATTCTTCTGATTCTTCTCGTTCTTCTTTTTCTTTGGGTTGACTGAGAAAGCACGCAGCTCTGCTTAGTACCAAAACATACAAGCATGTCTGACGGAAATCTGTTTACAGTCCTATTTTCAGAAATGTGAGAATTGTGATCGGTGTGTAAGTGTGTGTGGGAGTGAGCTAAAGTGCGGATCACTTCCAGAAAGCGCGTAATAAAACGCAGATCACCTCAGCGCATGGCAAACTAATAAACACGGACAAACACAGCGTAATCGAAGCTGACGAAAAGTGACAGGTCGCCATTAACCTGCCATCCAACCAACGAACGCTTGGCTCAAAAGTCACAGGGCCCCTCAGACCTTCATGGAAGCCATTACGTGCCCTTCCTGGTCCTGAGAGGGGAAAAAGGTCAGAGGTCAACTCGAGCATTAGCAGCCTCGATTACAGGGTTCCACTTCATATTTCTATTGATCTCATTATTCTGCAACTCGACACTATTAATTGCTCAAAAGTCTAATAGGATATTCAACACAAAAACAAAAAAATTTATATTAAATAAAAAATTTAAAAAAACTAAATATTCATTAATATATTTGTGCATAAACATATGTGCATAAAATGGTTATAATTTATAATTTAAAGAGTATATATGGCTATCACATGTATTACAGAATACATTTATATGTCACATAAATATATAATTTACATACTGTATGTAATAAACTGTAATGATTTATATAATACTACCACATGTACATGCATGTTGATGGGAAAAGAGTTTGTGAAAAATTGTTTAAAGGCAAAAATATTCTGATCAGCTTTAATGTAATCAGTGATATTATTCTTTCAGGTTGAAGTCCACGTACATGTCTGTCTGACTTTCTGTACAGCAGAACTCTCTGTCTAACTTACAGTATTAATACAAAGAAATCACATTCTGTAAGGTTGCGTATCTTACGCCTTGTTTACACTAAGCTGTACTTCTTTAGTTGTCAGACAAATACACTCCCTGTTTAAAGTAGATCATTAAATCCGGCACATGACTGTTCATAACATCACTGTTTACTTAACTTTTTGATTTGAGCAGTGAACAATCTCAGTACGGGTATTTTCCATGCACTCACCTCTGACTGCTGCGGATATGTTTGCTCTAACAAACCGTGTTTTATCTCATAGTGGCGATTCACATGACTGCTTTAATTAGCACTACAGTTTCTGAACATGTGTGACAAACTGGTTTTAAACTTCCCGCAGGAAGAATAAACATATACGGATGAGCCAAGGACCCATCACGGATCAGGAAGGGTCCTGCCATGGACTGGGCGGCTGTTTGAAAAGGCTTCTACTGTACGTTGATCTGTCCATACATCTTTGAAGGTTCAGTTTTGATAGTGTACTTGCCTTTTTAGAGTATGCCATGCTGTGACCTTTGAGTTTCGTGAGGATTTGGGTACCTTACAGTATAGGTGCGATACCTTCGGACCTGTGGCTTCCGCATACTCTGTGTATACACGGTAAACTATGATTAGCTCTGTTGAGTGATGTGTACAGTATAGCCACGCCTACCACGAGAGAAAAAGCGCTACTGTATATTCGTCCAAAAAAGCGCTGGATGCTGTGACGTAATCTGACAAACAACTGCTCATAACTTCACTTCTAATCAACATTTTGATTTCATTTATGGCACAGCTTTGCGTGATGCTGTGACAAAATCGACTGGACAGACATACAGACAGACGTGCACACAGACAGACAGAAATTTTTCAGAGACTGGTTTCAGGTCCTCCAACGTATGAAACAAACATATCATTGAAAGAAATGGTTCTGACCAATGTACAGACAAAACCTCTCTTATTTACATAGATAATTTAGTAATTATTATGACACTCTGAATGTTTGAATCATTAAAATACACCATAATTTTTTCATAGAATTATTTGGCACTGCACTTTATAACTGATTTGCCTGGATAGTTTTTGATAAGTAGGTTTGATTGAATAAACAGAATTGGATAGATTATTAAAATAATAATAAATAAATAAATAAAATAATAAATATGAATAATTTTTTATATTGCAGTGAAAAAAAATGAAAATGTTTTTAATATATAGATAAGTTAAATAAATGGATGACATAAAAACACTCTCTCACTCCTGTATACAGGGTCGCGAGGGCCTAGAGCCTATCCCAGGAGACTTAGGGCATGAGGCGGGGTACACCCTGGACGGGGTGCCAATCCCCACACATACACACACTCACACACTCATTCAAAAACTACGAGCAACAATTATATTAATAATTATTTAAATGCTTGTTTTATTAATTTTAGCAATCAAATTTAACCTTCCTCGTTTTCCCTCCTGTTGTATAATCCAACGAAATCACCTCATGTGATACATTTACATTAGACCAAATTTAAAATTCTGATCCAGTGTCAGATTGTGTATCCTATAAGCTAGGATGTTGTTTAAATATAGAGTATATAATCCATATGCACACAGACCTAGCCCTTTATCAGCTGCTTGGCCGTTCTCTGTCTAGTCTTGGAAGCTTGGAACCTCAAAAGTCCTGATAATAATCTCACTGATCACCCTGAACAGCCTCCCTCATTCAATCGCGTATTAACTGACCTGTGATCAGGGCCAGAGGGACCGCAAAGGCTTACAGGCATTAAATACAGACTATGATGAGATAAGCCTTAGACAAAACACCATGGGTGGTTCATAAACGACTGAATAAGTGACGTGAATCAAACCGAGCGGATTTCTGATGCGTGGGTTCTCCTGATGATGCTACACAAACACTGGGGACGGAGACCCTGAGGCTCTGTGATGTTTATGGAGGAAGGTGAGAGCGGCGCGCCATGTTCGTTCGTGAGGAAATAGCGCTAACGCTCGAAAATGTGGCAGGGAAAGGGCAAAGGGTCCTGACGGCTGGAATTACAGCTAATCGAAGAGGTGGTTCCGGATCAAGGAATTTGTGGAATAGCAGCCAGACATGCAAACACTGTTTGGTCGAGGTTTTATAGGATTTGTTACTGATGGTGAAGCATATTTATGGTGGGAAGCCACCTCTCTTTCTGTCTCTCTCGCACATGATTGGAGTCGTGATGATGCACAGGCATGTACTTTTACTCTTTTACATAGACACTTTTTCTGCATCATTCATCACGTCCTTTCCCACTGTATGGGACAGATGTGTAGATGAATCTTGTGCTGTGTGTGGTGTGAGCTCCCTTCTTGACTTTCGGAGTGGGGGAGAGGGTCGCTGTGTCTGTGCTCGCAGTGTCACAGTCAATAAAAGTTCATTAGAGTTGACAGTGGGTAGAAAACTGAGCGGGTGGGAAACATCTCTCACACACACATACAGTACACACACACATACACACACACACACACGCACACACAGACTATAAAAATCTCTTTTAAGATGTGTTTAGATGCACTTTCTCTTACACACTACATCATAATACAGTATGTGTGTGTACATGCGTGTGAGTTTCTCTGAACCTCGCCGAGGTTACAGTTATGACGACGACCCCCTACACCAACGAATTAAACCAAGCTGCTCCAAATGCTCACAGCAATTGGCCCGGTCCTTAATTTGACCCTCCATCAAGTAGTGTTTGCGTCTGCTGGGAGTGTGTAATTGCAGAGGTTCGGCTGATTATCTGACAGCGCAGTGCAGTGGCCTCAGTGAGGCAGAAAACGAGCGGTGATTTAATTAGAGTCGCGTTCTCGTGCACAGAGTTCTGCCACGCTCTATTAAACGCAATGAGTGAGAGACTGCAGTACTACAGTGCATGCACACACACACACACACACACACACACACACACACACATGCACACACACACATGCACACAAAATAATGCGTCTAGAGACAGTAATGGATGTAAAATTGCTGCTGGTGTTACTGTTCACCTGCAATCTGAACTGAGAACTGGGTTCAACATTAAAGGAAACGTCCACCATCAAACGAACGCATTAGTCGTTATCCCAAAATTTGTTTCATCTTTTGCCAATCCGGTTGAGTTCTAAGTGAGGCCACATCCTCAAGAAAGATGATGTTTCAGGCGTTTATGTTGCAATCAAGGAAAGACTACAGTGGTCTTGCTGCTCTGATGTCACATGAGGATATTAATATAACACAAGCTTATACTGTAAGATTAGATAGAAATTATTTATACTGGTCAGTATAAAGACAGGAGCTAGTTAAGTATTAAAGGTATGTTCTTAGAATACTGGAACCCCAAGTTTTCCATACACACAGCCTAATAAACGGTCTGGTCCGGACACCCAAATTAATTTGGAAGCCAGGCATCCCAAAGTAGTAGATAAATATTATCTCATCTCTGAAAAAATGTGAGGGGCGGTGGTCATAAAATTCATATTTTCATAAGAAAATACTTTCCTAAATTATGTCTCTGGAAATTAGTATGCTCATGAACATTTCGTCCTGTATAAAAAACAAAATAGTTCCGCATGATGCCGCTAGAGGGTCAAAACCAAAACAGCGCACCCGGTTGAAAAAATTAAAGTGCATGCTGTTATTCGTTTCTTGTATTTCAAGGAAAACGATGCAAAAGAGATTCATGATGAACTGGTTTCCGTGTACGGTGACAATGCTCCAGCGTATGACTCGATTGTTAAGTGGCACCCAATGACTTGTTCTTCTTCCATCACTTGAAGAAACCACTTTGTTTCTGCTGGCATTTTATGAGGACGAGGTGATTACTATCTATCTATCTATCTATCTATCTATCTATCCATCTATCCATCCATCCATCCATCCATCCATCTATCTATCTATCCATCCATCCATCCATCCATCCATCCATCTATCTATCTAAGTAGCGGTGTTAACATTTTCAGCAATTTGAGCTACATTAGCACTTTTATTGAATCAGACTACACAGGCCACCCATGACCCTGTCACGGGTTCACAATTTTCAGTTCCTTGGACCACTTTTGGTACATCCTGACCAGTGCGACCCAGGAAGGTCCCACAAGCTGCAGTTTTGGAGTTGCTCTGATCCAGTCTTCTGGCCATCACAATTTGGCCCTTGTCAAAGTATCTACAGTTAGATTATCTCATTACTGTGGTACTCACAATCTATTAGGCAGCAAGTGAACATTTTGTCCCTGAAGCTGAAGTCTTGGAAACAAGCATGAAAATGGACTAACGTAAGGATTTGAGTAATCGATTCAATATTAGGCAGGTGGTCATAAATGTTATGGCTGATAGGTGTGTGTATGATGTTTCTTTCCAGACTAACCAATTTCAGACTAAAAATATGTAGACAATGTCAACCTTGTTTGTTCTTTTTTCTATTTTTTCTATTATCAATTTTCAAACCTATCATCATACTGGAATATGTGGAAAAGTTTAAAGGGGCGTGAATACTTATATAACACAGTGTGTTGCATAACTATGGTATAATTTGAAAGTAAAAATGTTTTGTTGTTGATGTATGGGATATTCCTATAGTCCTGATAATCAGTGATAAATAAAGGCCTTTAATATGAGTTGTCAATGGGTTATTAACCTCCAGAACATAATTTTTTTTGTTTGTTTGTTTAGGGGGTGGGGTCAGTCTGCTTGACACCAGACTGTGCATTGTAACACTTTAACTGGCGCGTCACTTAAAATAAGTCTGACATTCTTGACCTAAAGCACCAGCGCATTGAGCATCCTGGTGCAGCTAGAAGACCAGTCAGGCATCCCAAAGTAGTCTGAGCTCACTGATCTCAACAGAGCCTCTGTGTGTGTGTGTGTGTGTGTGTGTGTGTGTGTGTGTGTGTGTAGGTCGAGGAACAGCAGTCAACCAAACCAATTAGTGCGCACGGTGAATACGAGCAGCTTCATTCTCAGGGTTATGCTCTCTGCCTCTCAGGCCCCTGCTATAATTCATGGGCCTGCTTGGTGAGACAGGCAGAGATGAAGTTCCCAGCACCTTCAACTGCACAGCCATATTTCATCACAAACTGGCAATCCCTGGAGGTGTCTTAAACACCTTATATTGCCTCGCTGTTTTGTCTATTTTTCCTCTCTCTCCATCTCCCATTCCTTCTTTCCCCTCTCTCTGTCTTGGATTAACAGGTAATTGGTTCGGATTTTTTCCCCGTCACCCTTAGAGACACCCATATCGAGGCACTAATAGGGCCCCTAAAGACGTCACAAAGCAGTAAAAAACAAATGAACACAGTCCCGAAAGGAACAGCGAAAATTACCCTACGCCGATAAAATCCTGCTGTGAGAACAATTAGGTGCTCTGATAGATGAGGTCGAGCGCAAACTAGTGCTAGTTAGGGACCCTAATGAGGGAGAAAGGGCTTCGTCCCAACGGACTCGGACAATGTCCCGAACAACAGCTTTTAAAAAAAGAAGAAAGGGGCATGTGCTTTGAAATGGAAATCCCCACCGGACCTTTTCCACCGTGCTCCACTGCTTCTGGCTTCGCTGTTAATTGACTTCAGTTTCAGCTGGCACGGAAAATAAAGTATCAATCTGAAAGACTAATTGAGATTTTCTTTTTTAAATGTGAAATCTTTTAAGTTTGTCCCGAACCCTCAGCCTCTGTCTCTTGTTTTCTTTGGGAGTTCCAAGTCGTGATGTTTGCGTTTCCCTCGCTTCCAAGCTGCGGTATGCGGAGAAGAAAACAACAGCATCCCGAGCCCCCTCCTTTCCCTTACTCTATCCCGTCGCCATTTGAGACGGAGAGTCACCAAGGGCCGGGGTCCAAGCATTCTCTCAGGACTGGTTTATAGGAGCCTTGCTCACTAAAGCGTGTAATTCTGCTGTTGGTTTTAGCCGGGAGTTGCAGTTGGCGCAGTCAATGGAGCCGTTCAGAGCGCTCTCCATCAGCGTTGTCTCCAGAGGGCCGTGAATGCCTCATAAAAAAACATATGTTAATGACCACAGACTGGACCCATGCACGGAGGCACATACTACCGTTTACTGCAGTGCATGGGCACTTATACTATTTGTTATAATGTACACAGGCACAAGAACACTTGTCAGGCACTTAGCCTGGACTGAACTCAATACTTGCCTTTGTACGGTCTTCACAAAAAAGTTTTAGGAGCTGGAAATTATTTATGCTTTGCTACTGTATAAGTAATTAGTAATTGCTACGTCACGGAAAAAGTAAGGTGTCTTTCAGTGATAATGAAATGCGGCACCTTATTAAAATTTGGTTACGCAAGCATCTATCCACTGTACTTGCACTGCATTTGTCAAAATGATTCATGAGGGAACTGTATTACTTATGAACGCCACATTTACAAACATCAAGGAAAAAAGGAAAGCTTGATCGTTCAACATTTCCTACATGTACTGCAGCTATGGAATAGAAATCTGCCTGCAGCTTATTTTCTTACAATTAGATCCTTTTAGCAAACCTGCGCAATGGAATCAAAGCAATGTAAAAGCAAAGTGTAAGCAAAAAAAAAGAGAGAAATTGTAAAGGAGGTACACTGTTATGCCTGTTCACACATACCTTGCATTGTTTCTTATAACCACTGCTTGCTTTACAGTCTCGTTGCAAAGCCCCTATAAAACCATCATGCACAGCCTCCCTGAATGAAGATGTCTGTGATAGATTTATGACAGGTCTTTACCCGAGCGGGCAGGAAAAAAGTGTATCGCTCCAGCCCCGGCTCACATCATAACTCTAAGCATCGCCAAGCTGGGCCTGGCACAGCGGCCAGAGCAGCTTAAGAATGTCTGAGTAAAGATTTGTCATGTTGAATTCTCAGCAGAGCCAAAGGCTGACTGGCACAGTTTCATCACTTAGTTCTATCCGACTGGGCTCGTTTCCTGAAATCACCACAGCGGTTAAAATCACTGGAACGCTCTGTGTTTCTTTTGTTCCTCTTCTACTCAATGAAGAAAGAGTTATACTTCTCATAAAACTGAGGTCTCCGTTTTGCTTAAGTCAAGGTTAGACAGTCGCTTGTCATTTTATGAAGAGCTTATAAATCATGTCATCCTCCCAGATCTACCTACTGTACTACTTGCGTAAAGTGGAACCAGTAGGAATTCACTGTTACCAGAAGAGAATGGTGCAACGGAGCTAAAGTCCATCTAGCTCTTTCACTTCATCATCTATAGCCTGTGCTCAAAAAAATTAGCTTCTAAAACTTTCATGCCAATACCACCATGGCACTTGTCTCGTAAATCTCATAGCTTGCTACACACCCAGGCCGAGTCAAGCTGCTTTGTGGAACTTTGAGTCCACCAGTGTTTCCACTACTAGAACACTGGATTTCTCATTAACAACTTGTTAATAGTCATTGGAAAATTGTGAGCGAGAAAAGCAATACATGCTGTTTTTTTATTATTTATTTTATTAGGAGCTAACTGTAAAACCTGGCCATTATCACCTAGATCATTAAACAACATGACTGTGACTTTCACCCCAACCAATACAGCACTAACCATCAATTCAGCGCCAGAATCATCAAACACATGACAAATATTGAGGTTTCCTTTAAAGAGTCAGCATTTTGAAGATTGTACTGTGTGCCATCAAACTGCCAGGAAGCCTGCTCTGCTTTTCTTCTCCAAGGACAGAAAGTGCGTGAGCTTGTTTCTGATCAGTCTTGGCCTCCTGGCATCTATTAAGTCCGGAGACTTATCTGGCTGGGATTCCCTTCGGATGGAGGCTGCTCAGCATGATCAAGCCAGTCATTCCCACCGGAACCTCAGCAAAGAAAGAGAACGGCTGCTGAAAAGACCAGAAATAACCAGAGATTGATGCATCTTTAACTTTCTTACTCGTTGGCCAATTAAAGCAGATAAACAGCCATGTTGGAAAAGAATGGAGAAGACGTCCTCATCAAAACGGAATACTAGCCCTGGCTGGGCAAAAAAGGTCAAAGTGATTTGTGGTTCTTTCTTTGCGATGAATGCTAGTGGACCCACATAGAGAACGAGACAGAGCAGCATTTACAAGCTGACAAAGCCTAAACATGGTGACACCCTCCCCTATTGGGCTGACGAACACCTATCAAAAGACATAGTCATTTTGTGAGTTGAATGGATAGACACGAAGGCGTCCCAAAAACAACTTTTTTTATAGCGTGTGAAAAAACACCTCCCTCATCACATTCTCTAAGATGTAGCAACTCATCTATTAAGGTTTGGCTGTTTTCCTAAAAGGATGGTCACTCCATAATGTCATTTCCGCATGGGAATAATAACGTATGCAGGAGTTGTTGGTTAATGAGGCACTTCTCAGCCTCTGGCGAAGAATAAAGGAAAATGTGTGAAAGAGCGGCGGAAATCAATGCCAAAAACTGATGCCTTATTTCAAAGAAACCGGAAATGAACACTGGCCAAATTAGAGGGTTGCAGAATAAAAAAAACCCTAGAAAGTTGGCACAGGCTTCTAATTTAACTATAAGAAGCAGGGACCTGGAAACCATGCTTGAAACCCCAGATAAGAAAGCATGAGTCCATAATTCGTACAGCTTCTAGCAAACATGATCATTTTTCATAATTGTTTCCATTGGCGTCAGCAGCAGAGCATTCACACTTTACACCTCGTGTTTATTGCGTCATGCCATTCATCAGTGTACCTGCAAACACTCAAGTCCTGCTGAAATTCCATCTGACCTATCCATCTCTGCAACTCCTGGTGCTGAGCTAGGATTCGCATCATTTACCCTCAAACCTCAGCAACACTGGGGGAGAACCGTGTGATGGACTCATTCCAAATGTAGAACTGTCAAATAATTTTCACATTCTTCTAACATGTTTGGACGTTTTCGTACAAAATCCGAGTTTATCACTGCGTTTCATGATTATGTTTTATTACAAGCCTTTCAAAAAAGAGATGGAGATGAAGCGCTTGGTTGAGAATCACAAGCACCGTTCTGCCCTGGAAACAGCATGTGCTATGGTACATACCCTTGCTTGTCTTGGAAACTTATGCATACACACATGCACATTTCTGCTTGCCAAAGCCCCCAAACATTCACACCTGTAACCCAAGCCCTCAGCAAGCATGGGCTTTTGAGCCTTGAACTTTTTACAAGACTCTGACCACATTCAGGAAAGCAGAGCTGAGCTTTCTGTTGCCTACACAAACACACCACCAGCCGACTATCACCATGCTGGCTTTGTCCAGTTTATGTTTATGGACAGTGCCCATACTGTGGAGGAACCATCAAAGGACATTAATGGCCATTAGCAGCAATTTAATATTGCACCATAGTTCCGACACTTGCCAGCTCCCTGGCTTGATCCATCCAGAACCACTGAGAAGCTCAAGAGAAAGAGCGAGCCAAAATCACTGAAACTTGATATTAGAGTAAACATAGTCAAACAACTGGTTTAGAGGGTCATACTGTGGAAAACTGGATTTCTTCCAACTTTCTTGTTCCTTGCCATGTCTGAGGTTAGGGATGCAGTTCATCTACAGGATGACCCTCTAAATAAATGTTTGTTGAAATGAGCACTGACTTGGTCACTTGCTCACTGTCCCATGTGGTGTCTGTTTCCAATCCATTCGTTTTCCATGTATGAATGATTAAGCACATCGTTACTGATAGATGATATGATTGTGGTACTGTGGCTCGAGGACTCAATGAAAAGACAATGGTGAAGGGAGAGTGAGATCCATAGGTGGCGGTGATGCAACTTACAGAAGGCCAACCAAAGAAGCAGAGTGGTACTGAGAGGAAACATTTAGAAACGATGGAGTGTGTGGAGGTGCCAGATAAAAGAAGATGAAGAGTTTGAGACACAGAACAAGACAAGACAAGATTAGGTAAGGAAGCATTTGACGAAGGCTGGACTGGACAATCGGCTTTTAGAGGTAAGGACGATGAGCAAGAATGAGGCCCACAGGCATAGGTAATGTAACCTACTGGATTCCAACTACAGTACCATTAAACAACAAGGACGAAGAAAAAGAAGAAGAAGATGACACGAGAGACTATTTGTTGTCATGGCTGGTGTCATCATTCCGAGTGAATTCTTATAGAGTAAATTCAATTTTTTTTTTTTTCAGTGCAGTGGAATTGAAATAGCATTACTGATCTGTCTAGATGTTTACGGGAGATGTGAGAATGCATACGGAATCAATGGACTGCTGCTACTGGATATCTTCTCTTCATTTTGATTCTTTCCAAGTTTTTTTTTTTTTTTTACATTAAGTCTTGTCCTTCATTGTCATTTTTCCACTTTCCATTTCTGCTTGTACATTTGTATAATGAATATTCATTGGTGTTCCTTGCCTAGTTAAAGCACAACCCCACCCCACCCCCCTCCTAGTTAACCCAACTCATCATTTAACCTCAGGAAGCTGGAATTTTTCAGTTCTCATTATACTGCATGTCTTCATCAACCTTGACAAGTCTTTGTTTATCCTGAAAGGATGAAGTGTCCTCAGGCTTCAATCTTTTAGTGTAGATGCCAGTTCTCAGGCTTTTTTAGATGTGGCAAAAAATAAAGCTGTTGATATTAATAAGCCGTGGCAATTAGCCCTGCATTCCTCATGCTTGATTGATGGGAAATGACCTGGTGTGGTGATCGGCCATGCCTCTGGTCTAAACCAGCCCTCCTGTCCTTCAACTTGATGTCTAATTAAACATAACCAGCAAATCAGGGGTTTTTGTCTGAGCACATTCTTTACATTCTGTATTTCAGTTTGTTCCTCATAAAAGATTGTAGTTATTTATCACCGCCTACTGATTCACCGTGTTATTAAAGATCGTCATCGGTCTACCCTTAGCCGGTTTCTTTGCCCGAGGGATTCCGCATTCCAGATTACTGGAGAATTAAAGAACGTTCTGGAAAGAGCGAGCTATTCGTTTTATGGGTAGAATAATAAGTCATTCGGGGAGTGTCGGCTCGAAAGTGTATCGGAATAGGAAAATGAAAGGGGAGATTCAGAGGAGAAATGTGCAGCCTTGGCAATTTCTTTTCAACAAAGAAAAACTCATTAAACAAAAAGGAAGAGGCCAGTTTGCTCTATTATGCAAAACTAACTGGAGTATACAGAGCATGAATAAAAGAAGCTATTAGACTTTAGTGATCAAGACCGGTGAGTGGATGAAGAAAAAAAAAATCCCTGTCTTTTCACTACATGAACTGGGAAATGTGCTTCGTAGTATCTGAGAATAACATTTAATGTCGAGATTGTTAGGTTATGTGACTATTTAAAAAAAAAACAAATTGTGTGCGTGTGTGAGTGTGTGTGAGTGTGAGTGTGAGTGTGTGTGTGTGTGTGTGTGTGTGAGTGTGAGTGTGTGTGAGTGTGAGTGTGTGTGTGTGTGTGTGAGTGTGTGTGTGTGAGTGTGTGTGAGTGTGTGAGTGTGTG
>JAOTRS010000017.1:16094644-16104740 GCA_028565755.1 Dinotopterus cunningtoni
AAAATTTTTGACCAAAACGAGGAAAGCCAAACATGTTCCTTTCTTATTAATTGCACTTTTTCTTGCTTTTTTCACCTGGAGTTTCATGTAGCGTGCAGAACTTCTGGCAGAACTGCTAGCCAAAATGCACACTCAGAAAAAAGGTTTGTAAATTGGGGTTTTAATGTACAACTGCCCTGTGTTTTTCTGCGTGTTCACACTTGACTGCCCACCCAGGTTTAATTTTGAGCTCGTTTTTAGGAGGTTCACACGTTGGCTTTTACAAAGAAGAATTCCTTTCTGACATATGGATCTGAACAGCACTTTTGCAGGCAGGTAGTCACTGGGTTCATTCTTTTATTATCCCATAAGACATTTTACTATGGTACTTACCATAGTAACCATAGTTAGTTACTATACAATAGTATTACTGTGGTAATTCAGACATTACCATTACATCAAAGTATACAGCATACTACTGTTGTTGTACCATATTATGTACTTGCTGAACTTTGGTTGGCACAGTGCTACCCAATAAGTCCCATGGTATTCACCAAAGTATAGTGTATCAACCTTTGGAGGCTACCATAATGGGCTGAATTATGGGCACTGCAGAGGTCAGTATATAAATATTATGTGGCATATAAATATGTATAACATTTTTTTAAAGGTATCCTGGTAATCAAGAGTCAATTACAGTGTTACTGTAAGAAGAAGTTTAGATTTTACACATCAGTGAGACAGTCCGTCTTTTCCACTGACCATAGCCAAGATATCTTTCCCCACCATAACCAGAACTTGATATACTGTAGGATGCAATGTGGTCAGTAAGGGCCAATCAGTTTACTGTATAAGCAGTGACAAGAGGTGACACAATGCAGAACACATCATGGTTTGGTAGAACTGAGCCCAAACTGCCCTTTTTTTCCAGAAGGACCAGGCAACACTTGTGTGGACCAGTCTCAGACTCGGAGACACACTTCACTGCAAAATATTTAAAATGTGAAAATGACCTTGGAAGAACATAATAGTGGTTCTGGTGTGGCTTCAGCTTGCCTTCCTGCCAAAAAGGAACAGTTGAATGATGACCAAAATTAACAAATGAACAAGTGAAACATAGTTAAAGTTCAATGTTGGTCTTTGTAGAACAGTTTTCTTCCTTGTAATGATGTTTATATTGTAAGTACTTTTTTTCCAAGCAATATGGCTAGCCAATACCTTATTTCCCTTCAAGTCTTTTTATCTGGGTTATTCCATCTTTGAAACCATGTGAATTCTAGCCATTAGAGAGATCACCTACATCCTTAGGAGTTTTTTTTGGATAGTCATGGTTTGTAATTTTCTTTTGTTCTTGTACAGCCATGTACACAATTCACAGTTGATCAATTAAAGTGGTGAAAAACCTCCAAAGCTAACAAATCAAGACCATGTTTTAATGACTAATTCGTTTGGGTTTCCTTCGGGTTATCTTGATCCCTGGGAAGCGTGTCTTGTGGTCTCAAATTTTAAAACATGAAAAACTGATTGAAACCTTAACTTATCTAATACAGTATTAGTCTCCCAGTAGCAAGACCTTTGCCTTGTTTTTGTCTAAATTTGCTAGCTGAGTCATGTTAGTGGTTTACAGAGTAATTATGTTTCCAATAAAACCACAACATGAAACCCCAAACTACCATAGAATCTAGTTGACAATAATAATATGATATGATAATACATTAACAGTTAATATTTATGTGTATCTGTCTTCTCTATTCATTGACCATTGGGATTTCCAATTCTGGTTCAAGCCTTTGTTCATGCCTATGAATCTACAGTAACTAGCAAAAAAACTGGTTAGAGAAGCTGATTTAACCAGCAAACATGCATGTCTCCTGCTTTCTGATTTGAAAGAATTTGCATGACCCAAATTGATCTGGCTAAGATAGGGAAGAATCTGAACCTGTTCTTCCTAAAAGCAAAGTCAACCACATTGCCTTCCCTTGCAAAACATCAAGTTCTACCATGAGGATGCTGATCGTTGCTTGTTTGCAACCATGTGTTAGGCTCGTCCATGCCATTTAATTTCTCCTGAAATGGATTTTCTTAACGATTTTTGATCATAACACATCATGATTGGTTTTGTAAACATTTTGAGGTCGAGATTTCTGAGCCTTAGGGGAAAGAAATGAGGTTCTGGAGGGCCTCCAAAACAGGAAGTGGTGCTGAGGTTAAAATTGGGGGGGAGCCCACAAGAAAATGTAGCAGCTGTAAAACCCACGCTGGGTTCTTGAATACCTCTCTGATGGATTTATATTCTTAAAATGAGGGGGGAAAATGAAAGACAGGGTTGAGAGCAGACTGGAAGG
This sequence comes from Dinotopterus cunningtoni, assembly GCA_028565755.1. NCBI lineage: Eukaryota > Metazoa > Chordata > Actinopteri > Siluriformes > Clariidae > Dinotopterus > Dinotopterus cunningtoni. The sequence continues at coordinate 16,096,969 of JAOTRS010000017.1, forward strand.
CAGGGCATGTGGTATTTACTTTAGATTCTGAGATGCGACCTGTTTTTTAAGCCTGACCACAAAAAGAGATGAATGGAGCTGCTGAGGACCGGAAGCCACAGGGTAGCCATGTCAAAAACGACCTCAGTGAAATACAGCTCAGAGCACTGGAGAGGGAGTAGTGAGAGTGAGGAGGATTCAGAATGATGCTCAGTCTAAAGCTGAACTCGAGGTTAGATTTTTATGGGAGGAAGTTATTAAAGGAAGGTCATGTAGTGAACCACGAGCCAGGGTCGTAACCTCAGCTTCACCACCAAGCGGCCCATTGCTCTCTCCATATATAAAGGGATGCAAGTTCTTTTAACCACCAGAAGAATTTAAAATACACCATGCATGCCCTATTCCCAACTCTGCACGTGGCCTCATATACAGGGGGTCCTCTGTGTTCTGCAGCTCAGGAATGGTTGGTAGAGAACTACGGGTGGTTAGAGATGAGTAACGTGTCAACTATAGGGGGTCACTCCATCTCATTAGTTCAGTGCACCAGAGCAATCTGTTATTTATGCCGCAAGATTCCAGTCCTTCAGCACTTTGCACAACCTCTCCCACTTATAACTCCTACAGAGTTTTAAATATCTCAGAGCTCTCAAGGAATATTAGTGTAAAAGTTTTCCAGTCCATCTTAGACAAGAAGCCTCAAAGGCTTAGTAGCTTTTCTCTTTGTACATGCTGTGTTTCAACCAAATATGATATCTATTTGATCAAGATGCACCTTAGTGTTCCTATGCTTTCTGGCTTTAAAACTTTTAAATGCTCATGACATTTACTATCATTTAAAAAAAATGGGATTTCATGCCAAATAACAAGAGTGTTACTGTTGGTTGATGTTTTTTGGGAATAGTTAGCAAAAAGATTCCATGGACACCAAGGTCTTCAATGTAATCAATTCTCATGCTCAGTGTTTTCCAAAAGAACTCCACATCCACAATAACCCTGACCAGAATAAAGTGCTTGCTGAAGGCAATTGAATAAATGAATGGATAAATGAATGACCACAAGAAGCCATTTACTAGAAATGATGCCCCAAATCCTCTAAGACAAATAAGCTGTTAAGGGTTCAATTAGTTATGGAAAACTGTCCAGTGGCAGGTCTAGCTAAAGAAAAGAAAAAAATTTTTTTTTCCATAGCTGGAACACAGCTGTAATGTTGGGGGTTGGAGGGTTTAAGAAATACTGATAAACTTCTTGTGAAGTGTTGTGGAGATCTTTGGACCAGATCAACCATTCCCTTTTTGTTCCAAAGCAGACCAGTTACTTTCCCACCACAATTACGGACACGTCCCTTATTCATGCTGATGGATAGCGTGTGGCTTTACATTCAAACAGCACTTTTGCTCAAAGTGAGAGTGAGAGCGAGACAGCAGGCACAGTGGGTGAGCTCTCTAAGGCCAGACTAAACACTGGGTAAAAGCAGATGAACTAGGAGTCCATTTAGCATGAGTACACTCAGTACCCTGCTCATAGCCGCAACACCAACTGCTGATAAGATCTGAGCCAATGTGACCTGTTTACCTTGGGATGTCCAAGGTTTTAATTGTAGCAATGACTCAAAACTCAAAACAAAATAAATCGAGATCTAGCCTATGTTCTTGAACGAGCACAGCCAGCAAAACTGAACTAGTGTGAAAGGGTGGAGACCATTTAAGAAGCCACATGGTGTAGCAGACCGAGCCAATATTCTGGTTTAGTGTTTCTCAAAGAATGTTGTCTGTTGTCTGGGCCTGTCTAATTCATGAGCTGTAGCCTTTCTGAGCTTTAATGGACTCCTCAGGTACACGCAAAACAGGCACATAAAATGTAGCTTTCCGGCAAGCCATTGGGTTTGACCCTGGCTTGACCGCGCTTCTCTCAGTGATTCATGGGATTACAGGGGTGATACAGTCAATTCCACAAATTCCAGCACGAATGTACTTAGCCTTGACCCAACACCTGAGCTGTACATATCACAGAACACAGGAGCACTATAAATTACATTTTGTGTGTGTGTGTGTGTGTGTGTGTGTGTATGTTTTCATTTATGGCTACATGGATTCATTCACCAAGAACTGTCCAGGCCAGTGTAAGGATAAGAAGCACTTAATTTGTTTTAAAGTCTTTTATTCTATCGAAAAGAATAATTTGATTGATTTGATGATTCCTTAAAAACTATCATTGACATGGTCAATGTCGCAATGTGAAACCTGATTGGTCTCTATTATATTATGATGCATCAACTACTCAATTTGCCTGATACATTATGGAAAGGTGTTTTAGCGTTTATAGAAGATGTATTGAATTTCTCAGCTCGAATATTTGCTTTTTTCAGTATATAGTAGGAGTGTGACAAACTGCTATTTTTTTGCTATTAAATTAAAGAGAGAGACAGAAAAAAGAAAGGCTGGTAAAGTGAAAAAATCCCAAAGTGACAGACATTATTTTGCAGAGGTTGGACAACATTGGACAGCGCAGTGAGTATAAGGTTAGCACTGTGGCCTCTCACCCCCAGGGTCAAGGGCTAAAGTTTCGCCTCGGGTCTGTGTGCATGGAGTTTTCATGTTCTCTCCGTGCTTGGTGGGTTTCCTTCGGGTACTCCGTTTTCCTCCCACAGCCCAAAGACACGCGGATTAGGCTAATTGCCGTTCTCAAATTGCCCATAGTATGTGTGTGTGTGTGCGCAATGTGATGGACTGCGTGCCAGGGTGTACCCTGCCTCCTGCCCAAAGTCTCCTGGGATACGGTCCGGGCCCTCCCATGACCCTATACAGGATCCTCTTGTTGGGGTAGTGGTGGCTCAAACAGTTAAGGCTCTGCTTCTTCTGATTGAAAGGTCAGGGGTTCAAACTCCAGCACTGTCAAGTTTCCACTGTTGAGCCCTTGAGCAGGGCCCTTATCTGCTCCAGTGCGTGCTGTCTCCTGGCTGACCCTATGTTCTGACCCCAGCTTTCTAACTGGGATATGTAAAATAAAACAAAATTTTACTGTGCTGTAAGATACTTGTAACAAAAAATGTAATCATAATCTTAGAACCTGAAGATATTTCAGAGTTTATGGTTCTTCTGTTCTTCTTTTATTTTATGAGGACAAATTCAGACTCCTGCCCCATCCTGGTCTGGAGAGCTGTTTTACATACAGGCAGAGTGTCTCTATCAATATCCACTGCCAGATGTTGTCTATGAGGCGTGTTTGAGTGCTTGCTTTTTTGCTATCCTTAAATTTTACTTCCTTCCTCTTCAGAAGTCACTTTATCCTGGTCTGGGATGGGTTGATCCTGGAATACATGCAGTATGCGATGCCTGGATGGGATGCCAAAGCATCACAGGGTATTTTACACACGCACATTCACACCTATGGCATGTTTAAAGCAGCCAGTCCATGCACTGCAAAGTTTTTGAAGTATGGGGAACCCAGAGAACCTGAAGAACACCATACAGTGTTGATGGAGAAAACATGATCCTGAGCTCAGGATCGAACCCGGGACCATGGAGCTGTAAGGAAGCTTGTGTTACGACACACACTCTTTGAGGATGTGCAGAAATCTCCTAATCACTCATCATAAAAATAAAAGATTTGCTTTAATTGTTTGGGAAGCCCCTCCTGTGCGAGAAGGATGGCATTAGGCTACATATGTGCTGTCTTTATGCATGCCTGTGGCCTGTGTGTAATGGCTGATAAACCGCTCCCAACACACACACACATTCACAAATGTCAGCAGCTATATGCATCCCTCCTTCTCCTTTATCCTGCATGCGATTGACTTTTTTCACAAAAGCATCTTTGACTTCCGATCAATCGGAAACCCATAGTCTCCGAGGGAGAATAAAAAAGAAAAGAAAACCTCACGTCTCTCTCCACATGGCTAAGTGTTTCTATATGTCTCTGTGTGTGTCCGTGTGTATGCGCATACATGATTACCCGTTCTGACACTCATGTCACGCTCGACAAGACGGTGATTAAGTCTCCAGCGAGGCCCATCTCTCGATCTGCGCTGGCTTCAAAGCAACGTCAACCAACTCCAACCTATTATAGAGTCAAAGTGGCCGACGTTTCCTGGATTCAGCTCCCCGAATCCAAACACTCGCGCTCTTTACTTTGGCGTGTGAGAGCTGGAATGAAGCTATGAACTCGAATATCATTTTTCACAACTCTGCTGAGAGTTGAGAGTTGCGAGCAGCTTTCCATCAATTCAGAGGTGGGCTGCCTGTGAAGAGTGTGTGTCTGTGTGTGTGTGTTGGTGGGCGAATGAGTCCCAGTGTGGCCTTTTGCTGAGAAACCATCCTTCGCTGATGTGGAATATTATTGATGCAGGCTGATGAGGTGTGTGTATATGTGTGTGCGCTGAACTTATCCGAACTTGCAGAACTTCTTTCCTGCTTCTGCGTCTCTCTGCACACACACACACAATAATCCGTTCCCACTCCATCAACCCTTAGCATAATTCTCATCCATTATGATTTAATTCAGTCACACGTTACGACAGACCGGCTCAGCTTTCAGTTCCAACGCCTCACTGTTCGCTGCTTCACGATGTCAGCTCCAGCTCTGAGACATCGATCTCACGGTGACCTCATTCGACTTCTTCCACCAACGTGAATAAGAAAAAAAATACACGTTTTTTAAAAAGTAACGTTATGTAAGTCTTTTCAAATAACAACTAGATCAACACTATATCGTTTTTGTCTCCCCTTGAAATTCCTTTAGCGTTCGTGTCGCTTTGCTCCGATCTTATCTGAAGCGTCTCCTTACGGAAGGGCGAGCTCGCCTCGTGCCCACGCCAGGCCGAGTTTCAACCACAAAGTGGTAATCTCAGGCTTTCAGACGTGTTTCATGCTAACCCTGATGGTAACTGAGGTGAAAGCCAACGCTGTGTGCTTTGCTCCCTGTGTGTTTGGTACCATACATTTATGCGAGTTTGAATTCAGACTGCAGATCTTAAAAGCAAAGCTCAGTTGGCTTAAATGTGCATCATCGTGCTATATTAAGGATGAAGTAAAATTCAATACAATAACAGTTTATGGGTTAGCATATTCCTCTGGGTATCCTGGTTTCCTCCCACAGTCCAAAAGACATGCAGGTTAGGCTAATTGACGTTTCCAAATTGCCCAAAGTGTCTGAATGAGCGTGTCCTGCAATGGATTGGCACCCCATCCATGGTGTACCCTGCATTGTGCCCTAAGTCTCCTGGGATAGGCTCCAGCCCCCCCACTTCCCCCACCACCCCTATGACCCTGCATAAAGCGGTATAGACAATGAGTGAGTGAGTGAGAATAGCTTATGGTATAATTCCAATATACCAAAGTGTTGCTGAATTCTCAATTCTAATTGGTTATAAGGTGTTGAGTAAACTTTTATCAGAGTATCATTGACTTTTTAACAGGTTTCCATATTAATACAACCAATAATCAAATTAAACAGTGTGTTGCATAACATTGATGTGGTCATGTTTGCTACAAGAAGTTTATTCAGCATATACAGAAAGAGACTCCAGCGTCACAGTTTATCTTTCTCTCTCTCTCTCTTTCTCTCTCTCTCTTTGCCGGTTATGAGGAAAAGTGAAAGCACATTCATGTTCCTTTAAATTCATATTCATATGAGTTTCCTTCATATTTGTGTCACGGTTTCTCTCATGTGTTTTCTTGTTTTTTGTGTTTCGTGTAATTTTATGACGCAAAACGTTTCCCAAGATGCACTGCACCTCATCAACCACATGTTTCCAATTGTTTCATCTGCTAATTGTCATTCTTTATTATTTTGTTTATTTTTGGTGTATTCCTCCGATGGGTGCAGTAGTTTCCACAGTCATAGTCCATGTTTACTTCCGTTCATTTTTGGTATGTTTAATACCTATAAAGTCTGTGTTTATAAAGTCTGCCTCAACCTTCATCTAGAAAAGGTAGAACAAATGCCTTGTATCAGAATGGGTGGGTTTTTAACACTGTCTAGGCGGGAATTTGACAGTGTGATCTGGCAACCCTGGGTTATACTATACGCCACTTGATATACTGAAGAAACAAGGCAAATATTATGCACTTATTCTGTCGCTCTCTTCATCAGAGGGTCATGTCTGTATAAAACCATTTTAAGTGATTAATAAAGCCAGCAATGTTACATATTCAGATGTCTTTAAAAGGGTTCAAAAGTAAGAGCTTAACGTGGAAGTTCAATGTTTTCCTTTATAAAATGGAGGATGCTAACTAAGAAGAACAAGAAGAAGAAACTTAAAACTATTAAACATAACTAAAAGCAAACAAAAAGTACATCATTATTAAAAACAAAAAAATCACCATTATTTGGAAGTTGCTTTGATTTATCGATTTGCCTTGAACCTTTAAGGCTCAGAGGCAGTAACTTGCCTCACGTCGGGCCACATCACACCACACTGTTGTTCATTATTTTTCTACAACTGCACATATTGATCTACATATTAAATGTGTTCATCTTTAATGAATGTAAAATGCATAATAAATAGTATAAATATATACACAAGTGTGTGTGTGTTTAAGTATGTAAACCCTCTGCGTGTTGCCCAGTCGCTCCCTAATACATGCAGTGCTAATTGAATTGGTAGGGCACTAAAGTAAACTGAACACAGAGGGGTGGAGGGGCCCAGCAGGGGCCCACGGTTCCTCAGAAAGACACCCAAAAAGGGGGAGGGAAGAAAAAGAACACACTCTTTGTGCTGTATTTCAATCAGAGAAAGCCATAAAGCAGCTAAGGAAATAAAAAGAGATGGAGGGAAAGGGGGAGAGATTTATCTCTATGTTAATCTTGTGGTTTGGGGTTTTAATGCTTATGAAACGAAATAAGAGGGCATGTTTTTGCACCGTTCATCGTTCAAAGAAAAAAACAACGGAATTGCAATATAAGCTATTTAAGTCAGTGTGTGTGTGTGTGTGTGTGTGTGTGTGTGTGTGTAAAACAGTTCCTCTTTTATTACTCCACTCCCAGGTCCCATCAATGATGTAATATCTCAGGCATACATATTTAAAGAGTTAATAAAAGCCCTTCGCGTTTGCATACGCGCTTTATGACAGTGCTTTGATTCTTATGAAGCCTTATTAAAATTATATCGACACATAAAGAAGTCTTAAATCTGTGGGAACCGAAAAGTCCAAAGACAGCTGGGTGATGCCTCATGGTGTGTGTGTGTGTGTGTGTGTTGAAGTGTGTGGAAGTGCGTGCACATGTGGGAATTTATAGCTCGTATCATGTTGCCTTGATTAGCTTTAACATAAGGAGTGACAGATCCGGGATTACAGATGTTTCAGTTCGTGTTCAGAGCACGAGATACACGTGTTGCATATGGGGTAACAGCGTGTTGCGGGCTGATTCTCATTTCTCAGATTAAAGAAAAAAAAAGAGTAAGGCATAATGTCCAGTAGGGGGCATGTAAGAGCAGGAGAAAAGCTGTTCTGAATGATGGATGCTAAGCATGAATGGATTTCTTAAGCAGTATGAGCGCTTCGTAGCTGTGTAACTAGCGATTATGTGGTTGGATTAGCATCTCCACATACCATTATTTGCTGAATGAAGAATGAATGTAAGAGAAAGTTAGATAATAGCTTCCTTGTTTAATGGTTAATCAGCAGTTTAGATGAGGCTAGCGCAAGTACCAGTCGTTGACGGGTAAAGAGACAGGTAAATAGTTAAAAAGTTAAAGAAAGAAATAATCTGATGTTCTTTAATGTAATCAGTGATATTATTATTATTATTATTTGGGGTTGAAGCCCACGTACATGTCTCTCTGTCTTTCTGTA
>JAOTRS010000017.1:16122483-16134850 GCA_028565755.1 Dinotopterus cunningtoni
TGGTAGTCTACTGTATAGTGCTAGTCTGTGGTAGTCTATAGTGCTAGTCGATGGCAGTCTATAGTGCTAGTCTGTGGCAGTCTATAGTGCTAGTTTGTGGTAGTCTATAGTGCTAGTCTGTGGTAGTCTATAGTGCTAGTCTGTGGCAGTCTATAGTGCTAGTTTGTGGTAGTCTATAGTGCTAGTCTGTGGTAGTCTATAGTGCTAGTCTGTGGTAGTCTATAGTGCTAGTTTGTGGTAGTCTATAGTGCTAGTCTGTGGTAGTCTATTGTGCTAGTTTGTGGTAGTCTATAGTGCTAGTTTGTGGTAGTCTATAGTGCTATTCTGTGGTAGCCTACATTGCTAGTATAGGGTAGTCTACAGTGCTAGTGATGGGAGTCAGTCCTAGTATATAGTACTATTTACACAGGATTAGTATTATCTGGGGACCTTGTATGATTTAGTACTGTATGTGTTAGTCTATAGTGTGAGTCTATGTTAATCTATAATGTAAGCCTCCATTAGCCTATAGTAAGTCTGTATTAGCCTATAGCGTGACTCTATGCTAGTCCTTATTATAGTGTGAGTCTATGGTCTATAATGATAGTCCCTGGTAGTCTATAGCATTGTTAACTGTACTGTAAATATGTGTAAAAAATTGATCAACATGCATGTGACTCTGTAGAAAGCTTCCGTTATGGAATAAAATTTTTTAAAGAAAAACATTTACGTAAACCTTTTCTAGGAATAGTTCTTCAATGAAGCCCATTCTTTGTCAAAGATATTATCAAGCACAGGAAATAAAAATATGGCCTTTTTCATGACTGATTTGTTCTCCAAGTTCAATACGTCACTCACCTTTCAAACAAACATGCAGGTCTTCCAGATTTCAACCGTCCATTTTAAAGCAAAAGGATAATAAAACAAAGACCCCCCCCTCCAAAAAAATCTGATTTCATATCTTTGAGCCAATGATGCAGAAATAAACCACAGTTCAAAACTGAGCTACCCGCACCAGCTCCTAACGTCACCCTGTCCCTCACATCATCACAGAGCAAATCAACACTGGCCTTGACAAAACATCAAACATTACAAGCAGAAATCAACCACAAACAGCAGATAAAAGTAGATGTCATCGAGGCCGGATGGTAGCCGAGCGTCCGATGACTGCGACTGAGAAACATCCTTCACGACCTGCCTTGCGGACAACAGAGACCTGTCTGTCTATCGGTGGATGACGTCGACCGGAATAAAACACGTCTTTCAGTGCGAATCGAATGATGTCATCGGTATGTTGTTTCAACATAGGTCGTCCATGCAATCGTTGAATTAGTGAAGCTCAATAGTTGTACTGTCACACAGTGTTCCAGATACAATGAAAGAAACAGTATACAGTCTGCAGGGTTGTGTTCAATTGTATGGTTGTGTTTTTGCTGCATGCTGTTGTGAACCCTTGGTTTTCTCCTGTATGCTAGACCGCACCGTGTCCTTTCCCTTTTCAGGTCATGACCGGGTCTGCTTAATGGTGATACATGAGCTGTGAAGAGCTGGGTCTGTTTCATGTGCCGCGATGGTGTTATCTCCCGTATTACAGCGAAGCGGAGCAGGCAGAGAAGCTCGGACAGCCCTGATAAAAGGGCCTAAACACCTTACGTCGGACAGGGCACATTCATCAGAGCACACACCCACACAAACACACACACGCATGCACGTACACACATGCACATTCTGTAGATGGTACAGTAGTTAGAATATACCTTTCTAGACAGCGGGACAATGGTCTGAAACACACCAGCAAGTTTACCTCTGAATGGCTCAACAAAACAAAATTGAGGTTTTAGAGTGGCCTAATCAAAGTCCTGACTTTTGATTAGATTCCGATTGAGGTAACCGTAAACATGCTGTTCATGCTTGAAAATCACTTCTGCATAGTGGGCCAAAATGCCTCCACAGCGATGTGAAAGACTCATTGCCAGTTATCTTGATTGCAGTTGTTGCCTTTAAGGGTAGCACAAGCAGTTATTACATTTAGGGGGCAATTACTTTTTCACATAGGGCCAGGCAGTTTTGGACAGCTTTATGCCGGTTATTTTCAAAAATAGAGATTTTTATCGGTGGTTTTGGCCTTTAGTCCACATGCAAACACAGTTTTGGACGTTGAATGAAGATTTCAGTGGTGTTGTGTGGACGGGGAAAATGGAGATTTTGGCTTGTTGTAACGTCACCTTGTGTGACGATGATGTCAATGTCTGTGTGCTAGTCTCCTTGATTTGACGTCAGCTTTGTTTATGAGGATATTTGTGCAATGGTGGTAAATTAATGTGAACTGTGTTAACTGATGGCTTTACATGCGTGTACATGCACGTGCATTTACTCAAACATTACGTTAACAAACGAAGGAGCCTGAATGTACTACGAAGCTTACTGCTGCTACATACAAAACTCACGACACAGACACGACAAACAGCGTCACCGGTTTTGGACGAGACCCGGCGCAACCGGTAATGACGTTTCTGGCTTCTGATTGGCCCCCTATTCATTAGGGATGCTCCTAACAGCAATTAACAGGGCTTTTTGCATTTTCATGTAGACAAAGATATTTTTTAAACGTGGGTTGTGTGGACAGTTATTTAAAAAAAAAAAAAAAGTAGAAAAATCTCAGTTTTTAAAAATACCTGGCTACGTGTGGACATGGCCTTATTTCCTTAATAAATGAAATCGTCATTTAAAAACTGCAAATTTATTTGCTCTGATTATCTTTGTGTAATACAGTATAAACAATTGTTTGATGATCTCAATCATTTAAGTGTGAAAAATATGTTAAAGAAAGAAAAAAAACAGGAAGGGGTGCAAATACTTTTTCACGGCACTGTACCTGGTCCGTAAAATAATCAATCCATCCGCTTCAGCAGGCTCCCCACAGAGCCTTGACATGTAGCTTGTGGAGTGTGTGTGACCAGGAGTGTGTGCTAGCTTTAGGACCTTACTTGACAGACTTTCAGTGTGTGTGTGTGTGTGTGTGTGTGTGTGTTCGTGTACTGAATATCATCCTCATTAGGCCAATCATGAGCCCTGATGACATCATGTACAGTATTCCTCGATGCTGCCAACTTCGATTTTGAAATAATGATCTATTTCTCTGGTTGTGTGTCGAGTCGTGTCATGCAAGTGATGTGTTTGGATTATAATAAATGTTTATACTTTGGAAATAAAGTTCTACAAGTTGTCATCCTTTAAGGGTTTCCACAGAGGAGCGAACCTGAACAAGGCTTCACGGCATTATGTTCAAACTCATTATTACATTCACACATGGCCTCAGCTGAGCCGTGGCAATAAAATCGATTTTATGAAAGCAGCTGTCATAAGTACAATAAAGTACAGGGTTACTGTAATGCGTCCAGTACGGAGTGTTAGACTTCATTTCAGGTGCATCTGTCTCTCCCATTGTTCTGTCTTCAATCCTCTCGCTTTCTCTCAGTCTTTCTCTTTCTCTCTCTTTATGAAATGACTTCACCATGTGGCACAAACGAAACGAAACTCTCACTAATCACCAACTGAGGGACCACACACACACACACACACACACACACACACACACACATGTACAGTATGAGTTAGATGACGAGTAGCTGAAAGCACACAAACAAACTCCCACATGAGGACGCAAGGTGCCAACCTTCCATGCACACACACACACACACACACACACACACACACACAGAAACAGACCCATTTTCAAAGCCACGTGCTTCGCCAAGTGCCTGACATCAGAGTATCATTCTGCTTTGGAGAGTCTTCTTATGGCTTTCCATTTTTCAAACACAATTAGATCTGATCGCTCAGCACACACACACACACACACACACACACACTCTCTCTCTCTCTCTCTCTTACACACACATAAACACGATATCACAAGACATGAAACCCATGCTATCTTTCTATTCACTTCAGCTTAATGCACTTGTTTTCCAGCTGTTTATTTGGCCTCCAGCCGCTCGTGACCGTGAACTGGCCCTTTCTTGAGGGCGTGGTTCGTCATGGTTCAGGTGGGCGGGGCTCTGTTTGGGCTGCCTGACCACCCACTCTAAAGCCACCTTTAATTGTCACATCTGGAAAATGAACCACTATTAAAACCAATGACTGCCATTTAAGCAGCCTTTAGAGATTACAGCACATGTGTGTGTGTGTGTGTGTGTGTGTGTGTGTGTGTGTGTGTGTGTGTGTGTGTGTGTGTGTGCGTCCTCCTGTGTATAGATTCATGAGGCTGGGCAGTAAGTGACAGCACTCGCCCAGATGTACAAGTTCCTAAACAAACAGCTAGTTACAATCTTTCGCTTTTGAAACACCACTGAGACAAGGGTAGATTACAACCACCTGCGCTGGGCCTCAGCCCTTTCAAAACAGCGAACGAAATTCATTTATATGTTGCGATAATTGCCCCTAATTGTTTCTTTGAAGGAAAGCAGCGGGGCAAGCAGCATCTGGCACACATATGCTTGCACACTGAGTCCGAGTCGGTGCCCAGCGGGATGCCGGGGTGGTGCTAATCCAGTCCGAGCTGCACTTCGAGCCAGAATGGACGGAGCGTACCACTGGGTTCTTTTAAGCTGTTTAGGATGTGCGTTGACCCGAGTTTGAAGATGTACAGCAGAAGCCACGGCCCCTCTGATCCTCTATCACCTGCTCTCTGAGATGTTCTGACCCGCGCCAGATGATGAACCTGTGCTGCTAAACGGCTGTAGGGTGGCAGGTCTCCACAGGGAACCTACAAGTGTGCGGAGCTCCAGCTCTGGAATGTCTCCTGCGTTTTGTCTCTCCATATGAGAGTAGAGGGAAGGCTCACTCAAAGTTGCGATTTCAAAATCGCAGTCCGTATATAATTATGTACTCAGACGCACACACAAACGTACCCACATACAAATACACAAAGACAACCGCATATCCATTGAACTTGCGTGCCATTAAAACAAACATGAACACCTATAAAAACAGGCACAGTGAGAGAGAGAGAGAGAGAGAGACTCTGCGAAAGGTTTGGCATGCAGTTTATTTCCAACCTGGCCAGGCCTCAGTAACGTCTCTCTTCACTTACTTAGCAGATCTTCCACCTCAGGCATGTTTGTGTATTTCTCCCGTTTCTTCTGTCTCATAATCCCCCCCAGATTTCAGATCCTCCTGATGGATTCCTCCTCCAGGGAATCTTCCCAATACCCAGGAATGTCTGCGTTTTAAATGCACCTGGTCTCCAATCAAAACTCCAAATCAGGGCTTAATTAAACGCAGTGCATTTCTGCAAGACGTTTAGGATTAGACAATGTTCTCACGAATAAGCTTTACAGACGTCTAGAGGTAGAGTCGGATCCCTCATGACCAAAGGTGGCAATGCTTTGGAAGAACTCCCTGACACGAGACAAGAGACACGAGAAAACTCAAGTCGTAAAAACAAACTGTGTGTTGAAAGGATATTCAGTAAAGCTGCAGGACAGACTTTATGATTACGGCAGCAGCTTTTAGATATAAATAAACAGTTTGAAGGTGAATCAGAGGGAATTCTTTGATATCAATGCTCATTTTAGAAGCGTAAATCTTTTAGGTATTCACGTGAGTCCATCCCCAGCAGCGCCAAAGAATAAAGAACAGAGCATGAGTGGTAAAAATGTGTTCTATTGGGAACATTTCATCTGTTTGCTAATTCGTTCTTCCATGCTAAGTCAAGGCATTAGCATCAATCACAAGATAGTGGAAGCGACCGCAAAAGCTTTCCCCGACCCAACAAAACTCTGAGGTCATCATGAACACTTCGAAAGAACCCCATCTCTTAGAAACTACGGTGCTCGGGGGAGCTTCGGTGCGCTAGACTACACTTAAATACTAACACACACACATAATTATATAACACCGCTTGTCGAAAAAAGGTCTGCTCCTACTTAGCCCTGTGCCTGGCCCAGCTGGAATTGTTGTTCCTGAAAAGAGGATGGAGCCAATTCCTGCAACATGCTTCTAATCATGTTCAAACCGGACCCTGCTTTTTCGGAGCCGAGAACAAAGAACGCTCCTCAAACTACAGAGTGGAAAACCGAGTGCGAAGCTCAGGAGAGATCTCGTACATGTGCATATGTCATTACCCATGTGTCCCATTACTGCAACGCAATTCAAAACACCCAAATCGGCTCCAATTGCATCGCAGGTGGGGGTATATGAAAGCGGCACGCTCCTCTGTAGCTCTCTAGAGTTACCTATTGTTTTTAACCCGCTATGACAACAGGATAAACCGCTATTACGGAGAATAGGGGCTCCTGCCGAGACCTGAGGGGCTACTGAAGCTCCTGCGCTGCTTTGAAGATGAGGAACTGCTTTAGAAATGTGTTAAATGAGCGATAATCCCTCACAAATGTTCCTGGCGATGCTCCTATCCCACTTCGCCAGGGGTGGCAGGAGAGCATGTGAAAAAGTGCCGGATGTTCAACGGAAAGACATGGACGTCTACCATGTCTAAGTTATGGCTTTTCAGCAGCACTGAAACAAGGCCTTTTATGGCTTTATTTGAAACATGCTCCCGCGTTTCTGTTCAGTGCAAAGTAGCCAGGGATTTACTGGGAATGAATCATCTCCAGTGACTGTCGTAAATCATTAACCGGTCTTAGCTTGTTGTGTGAGGGAACGCCCGGTTAACCCTGCCGCTTCAGAGCCTTTTCGGCCTCCGCCTGCTGTACAGTACGTTCCTTGGTGCCGCTGGAAAAATGACTGAGAAGCTGCCCTGAGTTATTTTGAAATGTTAGATATTTATGAAAAGGCTAAATGAATTCAAGTGAAATGAAAAGGTTCTGGTTTTTTAGCGCTTATCCAGTATAAGGTCACGGGTGGCCTGGAGTTTACACACACTCACACACACTCACACACCCAACCACACACACTCAAAAACACTATGGGCAATTTGATACTGCCAATCAACCTACACTGCATATCTTTAAGAGGAAAACACACCAAGAAAGTTCACCGGTTTTCCTTCCTTGGATCACATTTGGTATGTCCTGACCACTGCAGACCAGGAACGTCCCACAAGAGCTGCAGTTTTTCATCTTGCTCTGACCCAGTACTTTAGCCATAACAATTGTGCCCTTGTCAAAGTCCAAAAAAAAATTTTTTTTTTTTGCTTGCAGATTTTTTTCTTGCTTTCAACATATCAACTTCAGGACAAAAAGGTTCACTTACTACATAATCTATCCCACCCACTTCCGGACGACAAGAGGATATTGAAAATGCAGTGACTGTGAGAAGGGCCAAGTTGTGATGGCTAGACAACTTGGTCAGAGCAACTTCAAAACTCCAGCTTTTGTGGGATGTTCCTGGTCTGCAGTGGTCAGGACATACCAAAAGTAATCCAGGGAAGGAAACAGTCATGGGTGTCCAAGGCTCACTGATGCACATGGTGAGTGAAGGCTGGCCTGTGTAGTTGGAGTTAACGGAAGCGCCAGTGTAGATCAAATTGATGAAAAGATTAATGCTGGTTGTGGTAAAAAGTAAAACACACAGTCAACACTGTTTTGGTGGCAAAAGGGTGACCTACTCAATATTGGGCAGATGGTCAAAAAGTTCTGGATAATCGGTGTATAAATAATAATGAAAGCTAACAATAGGGGGCTAGCTAACTTAGCCACATCCTGCTGTTGGCGTTTCACTAGCTTGCTAGGTTTGTTTTGTAAGCTAGCTAGCTCATGTCTAAAGATCTAGTAAGGATAGCTCAGTTCTTCATATTTTAAGATTAAAACAAATATTTTATCTTTTAAAAAGTAAAGAGCTGGTAAGGAGCTGGTTAGCTAGTCACTGCTTCATTTTAATCAGAATTTTTTTATGATAAAAAATTTAGATGCTTTGTTTTAATTAGCTTACAGCTTCCAGACGTTCAATGTAGTAGATGTTAAATGCAGATATATATCTAATATGCGTTATTTTGCATACATGCACATGGAACTCGCACACACGCTCCCTCCTCGACACCTGTCCCGTGTGAGCTGACTGACTCCCAATGAAGCCTGTAAAGCCAGACGCAGCGACTCAAACAGCCGTGAAAAAGAATTACACCGGAGAAACCACACACGCAGGAACTCACACAAGAACAGACACGGGGACACCCAGGAAGCATGGTAATATGCCTGCATACTTGGAGCTCTGCCGAGATGCTATCAGCTCCAACAGAGAAGGATAAGCAGGATCCGCCTTACTATCTTTGTGAATAACTTTCTACTGACTTATTAAGCATTCAACCTAACGTTGGATGATGTTTGCTATATAGTTGTAATTAGTTTGCAGCATCGTACACTTAAAACACAACATCAGGACGCTGAATGTAAGAATGAATGATCATCACAAGTACAATCTGAAAAGAACAAAACAAAAATCAAGATTTTTTTTATAGTATTTATGCAGATTATCATACAAACACCATAGCGTGTGCATCTCATTCCTATTGTACACAAAGTGCTTGGGGTTGGCAATTTTTTTTACTTACCTTCACTCACAGGGTTCCAGTGCTCTCACCGCCAACACCTGAGCTTTTATCCTGCTCAGGCTGTCGAAAAAGAAAGAGATAAAACCTACCAGCAGCAATATAACCATTTCAAGAAAGGAATTCAGTGGAGAGATAAACATAAATGGTATTATTACAAGGGCATTCAAGTAAAAGCATAAAGTAAAAATGATTTGAATTTATAGTCTGAAATAATCTGAATCTAAAGTAAAATTTCTGAATGGTGCAAAAAAATTTTTGGAACATTCAGCGAGTGGACCGGCTGATCCTTCTATTTGTCGAAATTTCACAAATAACTTTCTATTGAGAGATAACTTGTGGAAGAGACGCATCACTCTGTGAGAACTGTACACACAACCCATCACCTACAGTCCTGACCTCGATACAAGCCATTTCAACATGTTTTTTCTGTTAAAGGAGTTCCTGGGAGGCCAGTGCTTCAGACATGAATCAGGCACTCTGATTACGGCTCCGGCGTACTGAGAAAACTTTCTACCTGGATGGTATCCAAGCACTGGGATGAGTGCATTAGATTTTGTAGCCACTTGCAGCCCAAGAGAGAGCTGATTGGCCAAACTCTCTTAGCGCTCTCACATCAATCATGGCTCTACAGCGAATCATGTGCATCTGTGAGCTCACGCAAGTTGAAGGAGTGAATAGCGCTGTCCTCCTAGTGTGATACGCCGCCCCCAACTGTGTGTGTTCTAAGCAGTTCGAAAAGATGCGGCCGGCTGACAACACATGGTTGGAAGGAAACACATGACAGTCTTCAGCCCTCCCTGACTGGTAGTAGTAGCCTTAATGTGGGATCCCCTTTAAGGTGGGAATTGGATACGGCTGAATTAGGGGAAAATCGTGGGGGAGAAAAATTAGTATTATAATAAGTGCATTAGTGTAGCAGGGGATTATATAAGGAAATAAATAGAGTTTTTACTCTTATAAGCATGTTGTGTTATTCTGCACAATCAAAAGTCCTAGCAAAGTTGATGATGTAAATGCATTTGCTTTAGATTAGATGTAAACTGACACTTTCAATAGATTTCTAAACAGAATTTGCCCAAAGACCTTCTTTTAAATAAACTGACTGCTGGGAAACAAAGCCGAAGACAGGAGACGAACCTGACCTGCAATCGAGCCTCCCAGAGTTCCTTTCATTTATTCCCTGATGATTCAGAGCCATTTAAGACAATCACATCCAGCTGAAGACACCACACGTGACTTTGTCATCAGATAAATCACACAAGGTCTTACAGTAACTGCGACCAGAGTTTGATGATGTTTGGCAGTCAGAGTTCGAGGGTGGAAAAAAAAACACCGCATTGTGTGAGCTGTGAAAGGCCCTGTGATGTGAATCAACCCACATTGCTCCGCATCACGCTGGAGACAGAGATAAAAGGTGCGCTATTGTTTATGTAGCTTGTGTAAGGGATAGCATGTTTGAGAACGCATCCTGAAAAGACTTCTAAGACTTCCGAGATTCAGCTCATGCTTCACTTGACCTCTGTGATTGCGACCGATCTATTTCGCAGACGTCGTCGACAAGCAGGCCGGCCTCGGGGAGACGTCTCGTGCGTATGCGTCATAGCGCTCGGTACATACTGTACACCTCGGGCAGTTAGTCTGATTTTCAGAATTCCAGAGTAAGAGTTCCAAAGTCACGTTACGTAAGCTTTGTGCCAAAAATCCTTCCTGTCGTTATTTTGACATGTCGATGGATTGATGAGCTTGAGCTTGACGTTGATGTGAAAGAGCTCTCCACTTCCAACAAGCAAAACTGATCCTTCTTTCTTTTAGTCTTATGTTTAGAAATTATCATTTCACGTCTCAGAATGTGGGCTGTACGGCTTATCAACCAGAAACAAACCCTTATTGCCTGGGCCAGAACCCAAGGGTTCTCTGTCCTGCATAATTTTTCCATTTCCCATTGCAAAGCTTCAATCCATCCATGACTGACCAATCTACACCGCCCCCCCTCCCCACGCTTCATCTTACAGGTGTTTGAGACCACAAGATGGCTCCATGCCATCATTTTGAGCCAAGCATGACCAAGTAACATCATGATTAATGCTCACCTACACATACTGGCTCTAGGAGGTGGATCATTATAACCCTAATCTAACCCTAAGCAGGGCCTTCTCCTTTTTTTCCTTTTTGTTTTATTTTTTTTTTTACAGAGAATGTCATTCCTTTACGCAGCTTGCTATATCTAAGCATGCAGTATCTTAACCGTAACGTATTTCTCCATGCTCTAAAAGTACATATTCATAATCCGGTGTTGGAGTTTCACTGCGCACTCACTTATTGCATTTAATTAGCATGTCAGCATTTTATTCTTTTTTTAAATTGATGTCAGTCAACAGGTATTTACACAGGAAAGAGAGTAGAGAAAGATATTTCCTCTAACCAGTAGACAGCTGCCTGATTGTGTGTAGGTGTGTGTGTGTGTGTGTGTGTGTGTGTGTGGTTGTGTGTTTGACCAGACACACTGATCTGTTTGCTGTTTGTAAAGTCAGGACATCCTTCCGTGAGTTTATGACTGATGGAGAAGTCAGAGACAGATTGTATATTGACAAAGCTGCTGCTGTGGGATGCGGCCTTGGAGGTGTGTGTGTGTGTGTGGGTATATGTGATGTGTGTGTGTGTATACTGCCCTCACAATGCTGCGCCAAGGCCCCTGGTGTTTGAGAAGCGGCTTCCTGTGAGAGATATATGTGTTGTTGGGGATTAGCGCAGCGCTGAGAGCACACTGACACCAAGGACTTTATCACCATGAAATGTGTGTGTGTGTGTGTGTGTGTGTGTGTGTGTGTGTGTGTGTGTGTGTGTGCTCTTTATGGTGGGATAGCCAGTGTCTATGCACAGGCATTATGTCTGTCAGACTTTGTGTGTGATGTGTGTGGTCTATGGTGGAACAGGTCTAACAGTGTGACTAATTGAAGTGGCTTAGACAGACCCTTTTTACCCTCCATTACAATTATTCTCTCTCTCTCTCTCTCTTTCTCTCTCACTCTCACTCTCACTAAGTCACTCTCTTTCTTTCTCACTCTCACACACACTAGACGCTATTATAACTACTACAGCCCATTATGTTAAAAGTCATTACACAGGAAGTGAAGAGTACTGAACATGCACTCTGCGGTTCGAGGACTATGACTTTCGCCCCTGTTAAAGGATTCAGTGTGTGTGTGTGTGTGTGTGTGTGTGTGTGTGTGTGTTTGTGGTTGAGTTCATAATTGCCAAGCACCACTTTATAGCATGTTGATAACATTAATTACTGCTCAGGATTTTGGTACACAGAGTCATAGTACTGGTCGTGCTCTCAGACTGTTTTCACACAAGGCGTGATTGGTTCAAACCTTTCTCAGGTACCACTGTT
Organism: Dinotopterus cunningtoni; assembly: GCA_028565755.1. Classification (NCBI taxonomy): domain Eukaryota; kingdom Metazoa; phylum Chordata; class Actinopteri; order Siluriformes; family Clariidae; genus Dinotopterus; species Dinotopterus cunningtoni. Next base: position 16,134,369 of record JAOTRS010000017.1, read on the forward strand.
ACCTTCTCACCAGCTGGCCATCTTTTAGATATTTAGTAGGACTGAACCAGCAGAACTGGAATTTCCATCACTCTACCTGAGCCTAAACGTGGAAGTGGGCCGCTGTTTAGAATGTGATGGAGTCATAGACATACTTGTTGTCTAGTAGTAGTACGAGTCCTAGTAATGATAGTACTTTTGTCATGTAATAATGGTAGTAGTAATAGTAGTCGTAATACTTAAAGTAGTACTAGAATTGTCGTGGTACTAGTAGTATCATAGTAATCATAATAGTTGTGATAGTGATAGTAGTAATAATGTTGTGGTAGTAGAAATATAGTAGTAGTATAATAGTAGTATAGTAGTAGTAGTACTGTTGTGGCAATACTAGTATCATGGTAGAAGTAGTGGTAGAGGTTATGGTAGAGGTAATATTGTTATATTAGCCGAAATATACAGTAGAAGGTTGTACTAGTATAATAGTAGTAGGAGTAGTATTGTCA
>JAOTRS010000017.1:16142439-16153983 GCA_028565755.1 Dinotopterus cunningtoni
TCCTTCACTAGTACATTTCAACACCTTTATCCTTCACTAGTACACTTCGGCACCTTTATCCTTCACTAGTACACTTCGACACCTTTATCCTTTACTTAGTACACTTCAGCACCTTTATCGGCACCTTAACCAGTACACTCCAGCACCTTTATTCTACACATTCGTACACTCCAGCACCTTTATCTGTACCCTTTCCCTTACACCTTAGTACACTCCAGCACTTTATCCTTCACTAGCACACTTCAACACCTTTATCCTTCACTAGCACACTTCAACACCTTTATCAGTATACTTCAGTACTTTTATCAGCACCTTCACTACCTTTCATCAGGACCTTTATCAGTATATTTTCAGTACACAATTTCAATAACTTTATCAGTACATTTACAGTACACTTCAATATCAGCACCTTCACCAGTACACTTCAGTAGCTTTATCGGTACCTGAGTGTACGTTTGCGGTTAAACTGAGTCGGCTGATCTCCCCCGTCTCCAGCAGCAGGAATCTGAAGCGGATCTGAAGGGTACTGTAGGTAATGTTGTGGAAACACATGCTGGAAAATATGTGATTCGGCTTTTCAGTGCTCTTTCATTTCCACTCACACATCCAATAAAAGCAATTCAGGTTGGCTCTGGACAACATGATCTTTCACTCCATAAAGGAAAAGATTTTTTAACCACTGATTAGAGCTAAAAGTATTAATCATCAAGTATTTAAGACACTCCCCATAAATACTAGCAGCAGAGCAACAGATCAGTTATACAGTATACCATGAAATCAGGCAGTAATATGCAGAGAAGGAAAGGAAGAAAGATGACAAAGATGGAATATGAAGAAATAAAATTGCATTAAGTGAAACGAAAGAATTTGATGTAAAAAAAAAAAGTAAGAAAGATGAAGTAAAAAAGGAATGAGATAAAAGAAAGAAAAAGAAGAAAATAAAATGAAGTAAAAAGGACTTTATTATTAAGTCAGTACAAAAACATTTTTGATTTTCAACATCGGCACACCAGCACAAAATTAAAAGTTAAAGAAAAAAAATTTTTATGCCATAAAACCATAAAAGAAAGCAGCACATTATATATACAGTACTTTTTTTTTTTTTTTTTTACAAGACTTGGGTATGAAAAAAGTAGAGCTTCTGTTTTGAGATCCATATTCTACAGTCACACATTGCTCACATTTCTAGAAGTATGTATGTACGCCTTTATTAACCTGCAATATGACACTACACAACTTCTCCCTCAAGCTGCAGGTCCTATATCATTTTTTTTTTCATTCTATAGAACTTAATAGATTCAGAATGGGAAGCAACAGCCTTTACTTAACTTTTTTTAAACAGACACAGTCAACAATTACTCATTGAGCTCTTCTGACATCAGCAAAGTTTCAGCGGAACATTAAAAGTTTTAAAGTATTTTTCTATAGAAGACTTTCTAGACGGCACAACAGCTTAGTGGTTAGCACTGTTGCCTTGCAAATCCAAGGTCAAGGGTTCGATTCATGCAAGTTTGCGTGTTCTCATTGTGCTTGGTGGTTTACCTCTGGGTACTCTGGTTTCCTCCCACAATCCAAAGACATGCAGATTAGGCTAATTGCCGTTCCCAAATTGCCCGTAGTGTGTGAATGAGTGTGTATGTGTGTATACAGTATGTGTCCTTCAATAGATTGGCACTCCGTCCAGGGTTTACCCCACCTTGCGCTCTTATAAGTCTCTTGGGATAGGTTCCAGGCCCAACGCGACAGGGTACACAGGATAAAGCAGTATAGATGATGAGAGAGAGCAAGAGAAAACACTTTCTACAAAACTGCATTTCTACAGACTGCGTTTTCTGAATTTCTTTTTCCCTGCAGAACTTGGTTTTTAAAATTTTACAATTTCTATTTTTCCTTTTCAACAGAAACTTTAAAAGATTAGTTCTTTTTATGAATTCTATAGAACATTTTATCACAGATGTACTGTACACTATGTAGTATGTAGATTAAAACCAGTATTGTATGCTACACATTCCAAAAAAAAAAAAGAAAAAAAAAGTAATGTAATAGGTGATGTGACGTCATATGATCCAGTTCACAACAAATTCTTAAGCTCTGCCCTCTTTGACTCACCACCAGCAAAAAAATCGGGAAATGCATGAGGGCATGAACCTCAAAGGGGTTGTCGGGAAGGTCGCCAGAGATTCATATCCACACACCCACACACACCCACACACCCACACACACACAGAGGTACTTATATATAGATCAGAGTGGTGCTCATGCGTAAACACATGCAGTGGAAAGACACTGAAAAACTGCAGGGCAGCTTGGATGTGACTCGTCCTCTCATCACTTTGTTTACAACACTACAAGTGGCACTTAAACTATTAATACAGCTGCGTGGGAATATGATGCACATCTGGCTGAAGAGTGATCAGCACAGATTTCCCATAATTCCACCACAGGGAAAAGGAGGGTCGTGAGAAACATTTAAGTGTTTACAGGAGAAACCTGAGAAACTGAGAAGAAATAATCATCACATCGGCACACACTCAAAACTGCGGTTTGAGGTTAACCGTTACCTGAAAGAGTTTACAGAAAGTTTATAGCACTTTAATGCTTCCTCGCTCATAGATTCTGTTGAGTGAATGGCAGTTTTACATATATTACACAACCTGGATATATTTTCTTATGGTGAATGTTCAACATTAAATGGAACTATAAATGGAACAAAAGCAATCTGATTGGAATGAGATGCATTCCAGGAGTGGTGATAAGAGACAGTAACAGCACTGGGACTTTTAACTACTGTATATGTATCACTCTGCAATAAAGGTGTTCTACTATACAATCGTTGATTACACTATATGTTGGTTACAGCATGGGTGAAAGTAGGTCTGTACGGTCCGCAGTTTAAAACCAGTCATGATTAAACAAGACTTTGTCTACTTAATAATTGCTTCTGTCATTCTGAAATGTCTATCTTCTAACGCAAGAACGAATCCCAAATCTCTCCTGTAACCCCTGATCAAGGGCACTACTTGGTGTGTTAAACAAGGGATTGCATTCCCTACATAGCACACTAGCTTTCCATTTTACGCTATTTGGGATTTAACCCAGAACCCGGGAGATATTGCTTCATCACATATTGAAGCAATATCAGCACAGCTATAATGTGACCACATCACAACCATGCTAATATTCAGCACAACAGCACTCCCTCTTGTGTGATATTGCTTCAATATGTGATTCTTAAATTTAAAAAAAAATAATGTTAGGCAAATTTCTGTACTATAAGAAGAATAAAACATTTCAGAAAACAAACATACAGTTTAAAATAATCAAGTCACATTATACCAACATGCAATTTGTTGTGTTTTGTTTCTCTGTTGTTAGTTAAATGCCTGCGTATGTTTTGGCGCATTTTCTGTTCCGATAATGACTTCAAAAACAAGTGCACTAAAATATGTGGTTCTGTTAACATTGCTGTAGAATTTGGAGGGTAACTCTTTGTTTTATAATTTTATAATGACATTAATGGCTGTTCATGGGCCCGTGCCAGATTAGTGGTCCCTAAGCAGGAGGTTGTAGTTTATAAAATGTGCTGGCTAACTCAAAAAGTGCCTTAATCTCTCAACTGCTAAATCACTGTTGGATAAAACTACCAAGTTAATATATTCTTAACAAAATTTAAGTATAAATGAAAGTCTGAAGTCCTGAATAACGCAATTTTGTTGTATTACATTCCCAGAAATGTGAGGTGCGGATTTAAAGATTTACACAGGGCCCGTGAAGCCCTCTGTCATGTGTCTGTGTTATGTGTGTGTGTGTGTGTATGTGCTGTTTTCTCTGTGTGAGCCGTCGCCTTTGACGAGTCAGCAGAAGCTCAAGCCGCACTAAGGCTTTAATTAGCCTGTAAGCCACAGTTCCCAGCGTCGGAGTCGTGCTTTAGGTAATCGCTGTCGAGTGAACACTTGTAATCAACTCTGAAAAGCATGTATGATTAGTCTGAAATCAACAATTAACTCAGGCTCGAGGATTTAGAATCAAATCACTACCTGAGAATCACGGATGCTTGCGACGCCACAGGTTGACAACCGTGACTTTACACGAGTTATCTTATTTATTCATTGTAACAAACAAACTGGTCACTTTTAAAAAAATTTCTTCCCACTTTCATTCATTCCTGTGATGGATGAGGGAACAACGTTTATGGGCCATAGCTGTTGACATTGATGGTTCCCAAAAAACAAATTCACGATTTCACACACCCATCACTGAAAGATGTGGGACATGAAAGTACAGGAAGTGAATCAAATAAGCTGGAGACCAGTTATACAAGAGATGTTTAACTCACACTGGGGTTTCTGACTGGGCCGAATAACAGATCACAAGTATGAGAGTAAAACTTCTTTTTCTATATACAGTAATCCCCTGCTACATTATTGCACTTATCCCAGTGTTTCACTTGTGCTTGGATACCACTGAGGTAGAAAGTTTTCTCAGTACGTCGGAGCCATGATCACACTGCATGCCTCACGTCTAAAAACCTGGCCTCCCAGGAACTCCTTTAAACATGTGGAAATGGCTTGGAGCGAGGTCAGGACTGTATGGGGGATGTGATGATAACTCCCAGCTGAGTTCCTGTAACGTGCAAGTGGTGTTACTGAATGACTGTGTGTACAGTTCCCCCAGACAAGTTGGCGATAAGTTATCTGTTGATTGAATGTTCACGGGAACGACTGTAGTAGGCTCCAAGCCACCTCAGCCAGGATTGTCATTCACGGATGTACAGTTTCTGTATAATGTTTACACCATTCAAATGTTTTACTGCGGCTAAGAGTCTCAACACCATACTGCTCTTGAAGTCTTCTGTAAATGTAATTTGATTTTACAGCTTCATTCACAATTCACATTGACTTGAATGCCCCTCATATTAGTGTTGCTAAATATTGTGCGCTCTTGTGTAATTCAGAAAGCAATCTGCAAACATACTGTATATGCAAACACACCATGACATTTCCAAAAACTTTGTGCCAGATTAGTGGTCCCTAAGACTGCTAAATCACTGTTGGATAAAACTGCCAAGTAAATATATTCTTAACAAAAATTTAAGTTAAAATAAAAGGCTTTTATATGCTTATTTTAAGTATATGTAAACATGACTGCATAGAAAAAGACAAAACAGCAGCATTTGTTTTAATAATTTATGGTTATGGAACGAAGAAAGTGCCAATGAAAACTCAAATCAAAATGCGACTGTGATGGGAACATATGATACATACAACAGTCAAACATCAACATTCAACATTCGAGAAATACAACCGGACACACCGAACAGGAAATGTATCATCATTCAGCTCCTTGTATGGTAATGACAATAATTGATAAACTTTCTTGTTCTTCTTCTTCTTCTTCTAATAATAATAATAATAATAACAACAACACAAAATACTGACATTTTAATAAAGGAATGTATCTGTACCTTATATCATGGAACATAAATACTGCATAGTACAATATATTCTTCTTATTGCATTACCCATAACATCATCTTTTCACGTAACTATACTATAAATGAAAAAGAACAACAAAATGTATGTCTGTCTTTAATATAGTCAAAATTACAATCTTTGGTAAACTGCTCTGGTGCAAGAGGAATAAACGACTTCATGCTGTTATTAGAAATGAATCGATTTTAGAGGCACATTTGTGACAGCTAGGCATCAATTTCCTGAAAATCCTGAGAAGAAGAAATTTGTTTCTTTAGTTTTTAATGATATTGTAATAAGCAGACATCAGTGCTCCACTTTATTGACCTATTAAAGAAAAAAAATCAAATTTAAATGAGGTTATAGTTATAGGAAATGTCAGGCTACGTAAGTTTATTGTTTTCTCATAACAGCATGCACACACGAGTTTTGTTCCTTATGGATATTCTATTAAGAATAATTTTTTTAATTAAAGACAAATTTTTTTAAGCATTACACGAAGAGTGCATGCTTATATTTTGGGTGATTCTTGCTTGTCAAACAAAGAATTATGACAAGGAGGAACCACTGCCCCAGAAAGAAACTCCTAAACTGATTAACAGCAACAAAATGAATATGAGCTTCTTTGAGAAGCTTATCAACAAATCAAGAGCTAAATAAGGGCAATTATATTTAATTATAATGTTTAACGTGTCCCAGTGACATATTTCCTCTGCGGCTTATATTGTTTAACGGAAAAAAAAACGTTTTTGTAATTGTATAAATGTGAGAGGTTTATAACTATTCTGAAGTTAAAAACCTCTCACATTTATACATTAAATGGAGTTTCTGAATCCAAAATCCTGCTGCACTTAGGCACATTGGTCATCACGGAACGGTTTTGCTAACAGGACAAGGTTAATTAGCGTCCATGGAGGACCGATCATCTTTTCAGCATTGGAACGCATTGACGAGTAATTGAGTAAATCTTTTACAAGTATAGTGCAAAGCTTTCGTACAGTATACTGTAAACCTCCAGCTTTTTGCCTACTAAACAAATGCAGAAAAAAACAAAGATGCGAGCCAGAATCTAACCTCACTTATTTTGCATAGTACCATCTAAATTCCCCAATGTGATCGGTCAAAAACAGGAGCGCATTTGTTCTGCTAATGTGTGGCAACTATAAACAGTTAAAACGTGTTAAAAATTTGTTCAAAAAAAGGCACATTGTTGAATAATAGCACACTTCTAAGGCACTTCGATAGATAGCAATGTTCTAGCTAGAAGAAGTATTCTGCTGTCTGTTATAATGTTACGTTACTTTTCACTGTAATCATGTAGGATTTTTGGACTGCTCAAGACCTTGAAACATGACCAGCGAGCTAGCAAATCAATAAAAAAAATTAAGATGTTTGGCTGAATGGCTATATTCATAGTTTAAATTCTAGCTGGATGATAGATTTAGCGGCTCTCTGGTTGATTGTTCAGGCTTCGCTCACTGTAAATGCTACTCAGTACAACTAAATAAAATAATAAGGATTCTAGCTCCAAACCGCCATTTAATACTGATATAATGCGATACTGTATAATTCACTGTAATAGAATCACCTTCATCTTACCAAGTGAAATTATCTCAATCCGAGCTTGTTTATCTAATATTTCTTATTATGAGGTCAGTATACATAAGAAATATATGATAATTAAGCTTTAAATGTTTTAATTTTATTGCTAGATAATTTGGCTTCTTGGTATAAAAAAGGTTTGAACACAGACAAGACGGTTGAAATGACGAAAGAATGTCGAGACATAAGGTTAGTAAACATATCTGGCAAGATTTTTCTACCTGCAGTATTTTTTTGTAATGTGTGTATATATATATATATATATATATATATGAATATATCTGTGTTAAAGGCCACTTTTAGGTGTAGCATACTGTTAATCGGTTGTATTAATGAATCTAATGAGATGTTATAAGGATAGTAAGATAAATGTGTGTGTGTGTGTGTGTGTGTGTGTGTGTGTGTGTGTGTGATAGAGAGAGAGAGAGAGAGAGAGAGAGAGAGAGAGAGATGGTCCGTATTCAGAGACATGTGACCTGGATCTACCCCTCCGTCTCCCCGTGGACGTTCTCCATGTGCACTTTGAGGTAGTCGTTGCGGGTGAACTTCTTGTGGCAGAGCGAGCACTCAGCCATGGGCCGGTTGGGATTGTGGGTGAGCTTGTGTCGGATCAGCATCTTCTTCAGGCTGAACGACAGGTCGCAAACCTGCAAGCAATAGCAGCACGGTGAAAAAGACAAACGAGCCATATTCGAAAGGGGAATTTATAGTGTACTGTATAGTGAACGCTTTATGTTAACAAAGTGAGAATTTCTCAGCTTCATGCAGATTAGGCGGGATGCAGTAAAGTGACAAATGCGGATGAGTTCGCAAAAACAGGAATAAACATTTAACTGTCATAATCTTATCCTATCTTATATAAATGTTTGTAGAGAGACATCCTGGGACAGAATAAAGCTCTGTGTGTGTGTGTGTGTGTGTGTGTGTGTACGTGTGTAACTAAGTGTACATGAACAATATTTGTTCAATCCGAATTAAATCATTCTGATTAGAGATAATTTAACTGTTTAAATGGATGTGGATCTGATAAGATGTGTATTTACATGCTCAAAGCATTACATCAGAATATAACTTTCTTCTGACATGCGTAAATAGCTTCTACAGTACTCGCTGTGAAGTTTCATTTGCCAGAAAATATAATAGAAGAAGTATTTTTCTTCAACTTTGAGGTTAGATTAGGCTTCCCATCACTTTTGTTAAATCCTGCCTTTCTGCGCTATGACTGGTTACAGGAATTCTGTATTGGTCAAATGCTTTACTACTGTACGTGCGAAGTAGCGAGCCAATCAGTGCTCCTTCCGCAGCCAGACACCCAGTGGATGAAAGGAAACACAGGTGAGAGAGAGGTGTTCTCACAGAGTTTACTGATCAGAAATGGAAGCAAAATTGCCCTTCCAGATATTACCCCTGCATGTGGCAAACATGTGTGAGCAAGATTATATATATTTCAACCCAAAAAAAATGATCAGATCAAGTGCTTACATGGTTAATTTTTACTTATTGAATGGATTATTAAAGGCTTACACACCATCGCTCTCATTCTGGTCAGAGTCCTATCCGGGTTAAACTGTCCCGACAGTGATGCAGTTTTATTCCGACTGGGCAGTTACTCAGATGGAATATTATATAACAGTTTATTCCAACCAAGCAATCTAATCGGATGAGAAGCATTCCATGACTGGTGATAATATAGGGTAACAGCACTGGGATGTTTAACTGTATGTATCATACAGTGTCTAAAATGCATGTACTACAGTTATTAATTACACTGTCTGTCGAAGCATGGGTGAAATTAGGTCAGCAGTACTGAGGAGAGAGCAGCTACATCCCAAAATCCACATTCAAACCCAGTCACAAAAGCACTTTCAGCAAGAAAACACATCTGATAACGTTATGTTCTTAAAAAACACTTTTTTTTTTCTATGGCTACAAAACTGAATCTCCTAACACAAGACTGAATAATCCCTGATCAAGTGCAGTACTTGGTGTGTGCACCTACTAAGTGATTGTGCACCCTACATAGGGGACTAGCTTTCCATTTAACGCTATTTGGGATTCGTCCCCAAAACTCCACACCATTATCAGTTAACGGAATTATATTCAAAAGCAGAATAAGTGGAAATATGAAGAGAAACTATTTGTCCCCCTGTTGATTGCACTAATTGTCAGTCGCCAACTCCACCAGTCGAGGGTGGTTAGTCCCACAAGGCTATGTGTTGGTGGAGCAAAATAACTGTTTAAATAAACAAACAAATAATAATCTGTGAATAATAAATGGTGTCTGCAAAAATTACAGCCGTGCTACTGTTTATCCAGCAGTACAGCATGACCTTTTGTGTGGAAATGCATCTTCTCCAGTTCAAAATGCCTGGAACATTATCTCTGTAACATAAATACCATTAAAAAAAATTAAGCCAATGTTGTTTTACTTTTGGTCTGAATTTTATGGGAACATACTATAAAGAACACGACTTTGTTTTAATGAAAACATATAATGTAACGCTTTCATTTTAAAAAAAAGCAAAAAGCAGAAGGATGGATTTGATCACTTCTTCCTTCCTTCTCTCTCTCTCTTTCTCTGCATCATTTCCTGGACCTTCTCATGCTTAAGTTAATGCACCAGCAGCTATTTAAAATGTATAACATGATTTTAAATTATTAAACAAACTGGTAACAACTGGTGTATAAATTATGTTAAAAGTTAAAAATCCTGCTAATGCTGTGTCATGATTTGATAGCATGATATGATCTTTCTTCATTACGCTAACGGATTTCATTGTAATCACAGGCAGGAATTATAACAGGGGTAGAACCGAATCTTCATTCAGACATTTACCACAAGAGCACAACAACAGCATGGCAGGAGAGAAGGGAGCGAGGCGGCGAGGCAGAGAGTCAGCGGCGCTCCCACAGGCACATGCTCTCAATTGAGAAAGACTTGTGCTTACTCACACACTCACACACACACACACACACACACACACCGACCCCAAACCACTTCAAAAACAACACTGCCAACAAAAAGTCTAACACAACTGGTTAGAAGGCATCGGCCAAGCCAGAAACTAAATCACACACAACTGGAGTCACCAGTCAGAGCAGAATCCTGTGCCTTTGTCCAGATAACACACACACACACACACATCAGTATCATCGCATACAGTACAAAACATTTCCATGCACTTACTCACAAGTATATCACTCTGATAACGATACTCGGTTAGCTCCCTTGAGCTAACTTGACAGGAATTCTCAGTGATGTTCCCATTCCAACATTTTAGCATTATCGCTGCTAATGCTAACCGTCCATCCATTTAACATGCTAATCTGACGGAATTTCTAAAACAACTTTCACTACTTTTTACTATTTTTACTACTTATACATTTATTCCTAAATTTCTAAAATGTGTTTTAAGTTAGTATTTATACTAATAACGCTAGTCAGTTAGCTCACTTAAGCTAACCTGAGAGTATTTCTGAAAGGAGTTTAAGAGCTCATGCTAGCTAGTGAGGTAATGTGCTGAATTTACAGGATATCTGAAAAGAACTTTCTAATAAGTGTTCCTATATGTTTATGATTGTTTTGGTTATTAATACAAGCCAGCTAGCTATCATGAGCTAACCTGACAGGATTTCAGTCAGAACTTTAAAATATTTGTTCTTAAATGTTTAGAATTCTCATTAGTAAAAAAAAAAAAAAAACAGCACTAACCTGTCAGAATTTCTGGATTTTTAAAAGGATTTAAAATTTTAAAATATTTGTATGATTTTTGCTGCTATTAAAAGCCAACTAGATAACTTGAACTAACCTGATAGAATTTTTAAAATGATTTTAAAAGTTCCTGCTAACACTAACCATCTAGTTTTATCATCTAGTTTACTGCTAACACTAACCAACTAGCTAATAAGCTAATTTCACAGTTTATTTTTTTGTTTAAAGATGTTTACCTCTATATATTTCTAATTTTTGGTTTAATGTTAACATTCATAAAGTTGCCCTGATAATACTGGTCAGTTAGATAGCATGAGCTAACCTGACAGGATTTTAAAATCTTTGTTCTTAAATCTTTACAATTCGCATTGGTAACAAGCCAAAGCTATCATTGACAGGATGACTGAAATTAATTGTTCACTACATTTTGCAATTATGACTGTTAAACACATAACTAAACACAGACAACTAATAAGAACAAAAAAGTTGTTCAACTTCCCGCTCATAAATTTACACCACTAGTGTTTGTCAGCCAGCTAAAGTAAGCTAATGAGTAAATGCTTACTAGTTTTACTAATGATGCTAGGCAGCTAGCTAACATGAGTCTATATCTGATATCTAAATTTTAACTATTTTAATTGCTAGTACAAGCCAGCTATCTGATATGAGCTAAGAATTATAAAAGAATTTAACATTTTTGCTCCTTCGGTTTTTTTTTTTTTTAATCTTTACTACTTATGCTAGGCAAACTGTAAGCAT
>JAOTRS010000017.1:16158231-16168275 GCA_028565755.1 Dinotopterus cunningtoni
GCGGGGGGGGGGGGGATCAAGAGATTTGCACAGTACTGTACATGTAAAGAAAATCATTTCAAAGCTGTTGGCAACTCATTCTCAAGGACGGCTATAGGGTAGATTTAAATGGATTAAAATTGTCCTTTCATTCTGGGGACGTTTTTAATGCCCGGACAATGTTTCTGTGTTTAGGGTACGTGTGTGTTAAACATCAGCTATTCCTTGTCACTATTTTACAGAGTCGTGAGCTCTGAGTCAAAGTGTAATGCAGATCTCTTGGGTGTGTTTGAGGTAGAGTGAACAAGTCCAAGTTTCCAAGTCTGTGGAAATGCTGTTTTCCAAAGGAATAATAAAAATAATTAAAAGGTTTAGTGTTGCGCTTTTTAGTTAACAAGCTTTTGGAACATTATTGAAGCTGACATTTAGGTTAAGTCACCGAAAACCCAGATTTGTGTCTAGAAGTAAAAATGTGTCTCTGGTAAGAGTAGAACAGGATACATAGATCTATACATACAAAGATTAGCACTAATTGTTGGCATCCATCTGATTTGTGCTAACACTTTTGGCCAGTTATTCTCACCGATGTTTTGTCCTTTTTTTGTAGTCTTCTTTGAAACAACAGGCCATCTGTGGTACATTTTTTCATGTTTCTTGATTGTTTTCAAGCACTCAGTTTTCCCAACAGTCTTGTTTTGCATTAGTTTGCTTGGGATTTGACCTTTAAGCTCCCCAGACCCAAACACTAATGCTGTGTATCTTAAAGTTCTCCTACTCTAGCAAAAGAGTAACACCCAATGACCCTAATATGAGAAACTTAGAAGTCTGTATACAAAGGTTTGCTGTTCGTTTGGTTGCTTCCATCAAAGAGTTGCTAAAATGGACCACTCAATCAGCATGCAACTGGGCACAGGTTTTATGCTGAATGCCCTTCCCCATGCAATCCTCCCATTAATGAAGGCTCTGGACCGGCACTATGGATGCCCTGCACCTATTCGCTGGGTTTGGGCGCTGGGAGGGAATCAAAATTGGCCCTTCTACACGGCATGTGAGAAGACTAACACTGAGCCACCAATGATGTCAATAAGGATATACACATAAAGTAGTTGAGGATAGTAGGTATAGGAAGCTAATTACTGTACGAGTTGTTAATAATAAAACGATCAAATCAAAAACTTGTCACAAAGGTCTTGAGAGAACCCTACAACAGACTGTTTCCCTGTCAGTCAAAGTTTCATGTAGAACTTCTCATGGAAAACAAAGAATCTTCAAGTATCCAAGGAACCCCTTAAAGGATACTTGAAGCACTAAACCAGACACCTTTCATCATGGTACTGTATTATCATATACTGTAGGATATTCAATTCAATCTCTAGCTACAACCCAAAGTTGATACCAATACTGATGTCTCGGAAAACCAGGAACGAATCTCTGGTGGGTATAAAACCATCAAACCTGGGGTTTGACCAGATTTCCAGATCGTCCTTTAGCATCCTGCCATTACCACAATCACCATCTTGGAGCCAGGGGCCAAAGGAGCTGTACTACCGCCGTGTGTGGGGGTATACACTCTAACTCCCCTTTCAATCACAATGACACTAGCCAATCACAGGGGTTTGGGGTTATGTATGTAAAAGGGACGATTAGGGTTTCTGAGTGTTTTTACGCTGCTCTTTAAAACAGCATGAGCAGTACTGGTGGGTGGTAATTAGCAGGTGAACGAAAAATCGAGGAGGGGGAATACAGGCAGTTGGTAACGGTATGATGGTTGGTGTGGAGAATGCTTTCCAACATGTCTTTCTATATCAAGATGCTTAAAAGGTATGTAGCATACAGCAAGGTTTATTAAGTGCCCTAAAAGAAAAAACAACAGCACGGAGATGTGAGAGATCTCGGTGAAAACTCTCTGAGATGCTTCAGGAACATGGTAGTAACTCCGCAGTCCCTCGGCTTGCACAGTTAAAAATCACAAATGTATTGAGTATCCATGAGATAAAGTAGTAAGATCTGTGTGGCCATAAAGTATGCCATGCAATCATGTCTGCAAAAGGTGCTTCAATCACAAATCGAGTGAGCATTGATGTGACTTATGGGTGTAATATGGGTGCAGCGTTGTTTTTGCCCTTTTAAATCTCATACCTTTCTTTATTCCTAGCTACCTGCATGTCTTCGCTTCCCCTCACCGATTACACAGTCAGCATGTCAGAACTGAACACGACATCCTCCCTTCAGACACGAGTGTGAAGATGTTTGCTTAGTCGAAGCTCCGGTACATATCCGTTTACCGAAGCGTAGCCGTCCACAAGAATACAGAAAAGCTCTGTCAAACAGCTGGACAAGCTTCAAACATACTGTAAAGACAGATTCAGGCATGCATGCGAACTATCACACTGACACACATATAGTGACACACACACACACACACAGTGGCTTTTCTAGGTCCAGTATACATCACAGCTGGTGGAATGAGTAAATTCGCTTGTATTTGGGGAGAGCCACTCCAAGGCGCCTCATTCTGTGGTAAAGAGGCATTTCCCTACCAGCCAGAGGCTGAGGAGCTCGAAAACATCTGCCAGAGGACATCTGCTGCTGCACGCTGTGCTTTAAGGTCTCATATGCACTAATATAGAAATCTCTCGCCTCACTCCGATAAACTCTTGTAACTTTACCTAATTAAGTGATAATACTTAAATTAAATATACTGACATGAAAATATAGGTTTAATCCACATGTACTGTAACTGTATGTAGGAAAATGTCATCGCGTGTGTAGTGAGCATACACAGTGAACATCAAACCGTTCATAATTCAGCCGACCTTCGCGTTGGAATCTGGAGGAATTAAAATCTGTTGTGAGAGAAAGGAAACTAGGACTAGGTGTGTGAAGGCGAGGATGTGTTTGGTCTTACCCGAGTGTGTGTACGTATGTGCATCTTCAGCCCGTCGTTCTTGCTGAAGGCCTTGTCACAGTATGGGCACTGGTAAGGGCGTTCACCTAAACACACACACACACACACACACACACACACACACACACAAACACACACACACACACACACACAGAATCATCATTATTGTTAATCATCGTGATGTTAGTTATCATGATCCAGCACACCTTTGCTAAATACAGATATCAAGCTGCTGTGGGTCAGCCCACAGACATGGCGCTGTGTGTGTTCTAAGTGAAGCAGACGTGGCAAGGCCTCTGTGACGGAGGTATGGCTTATGTGCCTGTCAATTTTAGTAAAAGAGGTGCGGCCTCCATGCCTGTCAGTCTCAATACACAAGGTGTGGCTTATGTGCCTGTCAGTCTCAGTAAAAGAGGTGTGGCTTCCGTGCCTGTCAGTCTCAGTAATTGAAGTGTGGCTTCTCTGAATGTCATTCTCTGTAAAGAAGGTGTGGCTTCTGAGCCTGTCAGTCTCAGTACAAGAGGTGTGGCTTCTGTGCCAGTCAGTCTCAGTAAAATAACAGTTGCTTCCAAGCCTGTCAGTCTCAGGAAAAGAGGTGTGGCTTCTGTGCCTTTTAAATCTCAATGAATGAGGTGTGGTTACATCTCGTGTCAGTCTCAGTACCAGAGGAATATTTAATTAACACACTGCAGCTCTATGTCATCTTATACAAAATGAAACACTGAACTTTTAAATATAAAGACGCATAACATGCAGACTCGGACTGAGAGATCTTTGTTTTTGCCAGACACCTCTCGGACCTCTGTCCTAAATAAAAAAAATAAAAAATAAGAGCGCAGCTTTATCAATGTTGTGGATCGTAACTGAGAAAGCTCACTGCAGTATCGTGCATATATCGAGTTCGCAGTCCAGCCTGTAGATCCTGTTTGTGATTCCATCCTTATGACATCATATGGGCTTTGTGGCATTCGGTTCTGCCGTGTCAGATTCTGCCGTGTAGGAATCCTCTATGCGGTTCTAGAAAGCCAAACCGAGTTGTGGTTAGGAGCTGAATGTCTGGGGCCGAGTCTCAGAAAAATTTGTTGGTGAAGCCAAAATATACTGTAGTGTTAAAGTCCTACAGGTCTTTCTTTAGAGGACTTAAAGATGTGTGCTGTCATCCTGGCCAGGTCTCAGTACCGATAGCGCTTTGTGATTAATGGCCAAGTTGAGGAACACCACAAAGTTGATTAATTCCCAATAAAAGCTTATTCTGAAGTGTTTCATTCCTCTTATACCACAAGACTAACATTCCTACGTCCTGATATCTAGCGCAAATAATTCGTTTAAAGACTGTTACATGAAATGTCCATCCAGTGTCGAGTTTCTGTGTAAGTTGTATGTAAACATATGCTGGATATTATAACCATTATCTTAATATACAAAAAAAAAAAAAAAAAAAACGGCAAGCGTGAAACAACCCTTGTTTTCTTGTATGCACACACCCTCCTCCTCCTATCCTATCATGCTATTCAATTCCCGTTCCTCTATCTTCCAGATCTCCAGCCAGCCTGACCCACAGTGGGCGGGGTCACAGGCCCTTCCCTCCTCCACATTAAAGCCAAGCTGCTCCGACTGGAAAAGATGCTATCTGAACTCTAGCGACGAAGCTGCAAACAGGCAGTGACAAGCCGTCAATCACCGCAGGGCCGGACACGTGGATCCGATTAAAACCCGAGCCGATTTGGGCAGCAGATAGCGCCGCGTGAGTCTGACTGGAGGTCGGCAGCTCAGCTCGGATACCTAACTATCATCACTCTCTGACATTTTTTGGCTAAAATGGAACATTTTGCTATGGCAGCACATCTATGATTTGTGTCTGCTGCTGAATCTGATCGAAAAGAAACTGAAATTGAAATTCATTTCGCTTCATAAAACAGCAGGAACGCTGGAACTTTGTCTCGGAACGTTCGGCGGAAAGAGCCGACGTATGCTAGCGCAAAAAAAGGAAAATCAGTTCAACACACCAGACAAGCTTCAAAGCAAAACTGCAATTAAACAGAAGAGCCACTAATATTCCCCGAAATAATCAGTTATCTACTATCGTTAATGTTATTGCCTCTAGCTTGCAGAGGTGCTTATTTTGTACCTATATATAATTTCCTACTGTTAATGTATCCAGAAATAGATAGGAAGTGTGTGTTAAATGAACGTAAAGACACTTTAGCTGGAATTTCTTTTGGGATCAATAAAGTATCTTTCTATCTATCTATCTATCTATCTATCTGTTTTAATAAATCCAGCTTATAACTACAAACTTTCCTTCTAGTCTTTAAGTCTAATGGAGTTTGAACTGTAGATCTTGTTCTTCTCAATGTGTGGTGCTTTTATTAAACAAACAAAAAAAAAACATAACGAGTTACAGTATGTCTGTGGCTGGAGCAAATCACCGTAAAGCTGATTTGAAGAAAACAGAATTACAGCTTAAGGTTTAAATAAGACATCCAGCTTTCCAAATACAGATAGATAATTACCTGCTTTAGGTAGTAAACCAACCAGCAGGAAAAACATGACAAGTGGGCGTCATGCAATTACTGTATTAAGTGTTATTCTTTTAACTGTATTTGAATAGTTTCTTAGTAGTAGTGTGATCAGCGTTAAACGTTAAAACGTTTAAATGTTTGGCTCCGCGTCCTTCGTTAATTGTGAGTTATTAAGACCCGATGATCTATTACAGCTCCGGCTGTCTGAAACTGTGCCAAGTCTGCATGATTCACTCAGCTGCTTTTGGAAGAGGCTGAGAATCTGCTCTCTCGCAGACCGCAGGGAAACGAGAGAGGATCCCAGGCTTATGAAACAAAACCTTATTCCAATTTCATTGCTTTCTTCTGGGCTAATGAAATAAGGGGTTTGCTGGCTGGAGAACGGCTCCCTTTGGAATAAGTAATGCGCATGGCAACTGGGACAGCTCCTCAAGGAAACACAAAATGGCGATGCCTAACTTAATAAGATGCAGGCTTTAGAGAGATGCCAGCTGTGAGTGTTGGTGTGTGTGTGTGTGTGTGTGTGTGTGTGTGTGTGTGCTGACTGTACGGGCGATCTAATTTCCAATTCGTGTTGTTGGTGTAACCACTTAAGGGACTAATTGTCCAACTAAAAAAAAAAAAACAACACACATGTTGTTTAATTAGACAGAGTGCAGGACTGGTGGATATTTTTTTGTCCTGTGAGTAATAAGGTTAATTAGCTTGGCTTCGGGGGAATTAACAGGCTATGATGCTCATTAAGCTGAACGCTGCCCTCAAGGAGAATCTGTCTCGAAATTACCAGCTCTGTTTGATGGGCGGTTTAACCCAGCAGCCCTTTCTTATTGATTCAACATCTTTTTCAATAAGATATTGCTGTATCAGTTACCTGGAACATAATCGCATGGCTATAGAAGCGAGAGCGTAATTAGTGAAAGCTGGACCCCAAGCGACTGTAAAATTGTAAGGGCGTAATTGCACTGCCAAATCACAAATATCTACAGGATGAGGACGTAAGAATTGGATATGTCATTTAGTGCATACCCAAAAGTTTGCAAACACCTAAGCATCACACCAACATGCGCTTGTTGAACATCCCATTCCGAATTGATTCACCCTATGCTGCTTCAGTGCGTTCCACTCTGCTCTGGGAAGGCTTTCCACTAGATTTTGGAGCGTTGCTCCAAAGGATTCGTGATCCTTCAACTGAAAGAGCATTAGCGTAGTGAGGTCAGGCACCAATGTTGGAATGTCAAGGAGGCTCCAGTTTCAGATTATCCCAAAGGTGTAAAGTGGGGTTGAGTCTAGTCAGGGCTCTGTACAGCACACTCGAGTTCTTCCACTCCGACCTTAATACGCCATGTCTTCACGAAGCTTGCATTGTGCACAGAGGCATCGCCATGCTGGGACAGGTTTAGGCATCTTAGGATGCTTCCACAATAGACATGATTGATTTGTACCATGTGTAGAAAGAACTGCTCCCTGTCCCCACTCCTCTGCTGGCCAGTGTTCACAATATTGTTATTCTCCAGACTCTGGTACACTCGCATATTTTTATTCTCCAGTACAGCAGGTGGCAGTACACACCTAGTTGGTTTGAAAACCTTGACTAGACGCAAAGACTCAGAAACGAGTCCTGGTCCCACTGTACCAAGTGCCCTTTGTTGAAGAGAAGGAAAAGTGCAATGCAACAACAAAGACAATCTATACAATTGTGTACTCCAATCTTTGTGATAACAGTTTGGGGGAACCACATAAATGTAATGGTCAAGTGACCACAAACTTTTAACCCATAGCGTTTTTTTTTATTTTATTTGGTATGTAAAGGAAAAAAACTTCTCAACAAAAAAAAGGACCAAAGTGATTTTTATTTCTATTTTTGTGTCTATTTCTCTATTTTCCATAATCTCCAAGACCCACCATATATATTCTCTGATCTCTGCCACCAAACACCCACACCACCTCCACACACCCCCCCAACCTTCCTCTGAGTTTAGCCTCAAGCTACATCGAGTTTCTTCACAAGGCCTCGGCTGCCCTTCGACAATCCCGCTCCTTAAAAGCAAGACTGTCAAATTGACAAACAAACCAATCTGCTCTAAAAAGCGTCATAAACACCAAGTATCGGGTTAAAGCTCATCTTTGAGACCCCGAGCAGCTCTGTGGAAGCCATTAGAGGGTCAAGCCAACAAAGACCCGGCATAGCAGTGAATTCTGGGACTGTGGAGGAGTTTTATGAAGCTTGTAAAATTGTAGTAGGTCAAGCCAAAAAATCCTGCATTCACATTTTAAGGATTAGACAGACTTAAGATACACTAACAGTGGTAAAAAGCTCAAGACTGATTTGAGGAGTTTTGATCATCGTGGCCAAAATGGAAAGAAGACAAAATATATTAACAAGATAAAAGTTTAATAAAAAAATGAAGATGTAATTCAAATAAAAACGGAGTATGCACATGTATGAGTATGAACATATGATCTAATGCATTATAAATGATGAAATGATTTTTTAAAAAAAAAGTGATCTCAGTGATCTTTGACCATGGCATGGTTGTTTGTTCATGTATTTACAGTACTACCTGTAAATTATATTAAGCCATTCAATTATGCATAATTAGGGGTGTGGTATATTTGGGGAATAGCTGCATTGCAGGTGTCAAACCAATGACCATAGCTATCTGCTGTGTATCACTTCAGCAGACAGCTAGCGTTTTCCTTTCACACCTGTACGGTTGTCGTGAATGAGACTATGAATGTATTAATCTACTATTGTTTAACCACTATCCAAAAATGCCTACAAAAGGGTCCCTCGTGAAATATTTGGATAGTTCCCATGCTGTGGAAGACGAACACTGAAGAAAACCAACACAAAGCATTATTTAATTTTACCCGTTTATACAATATGCTGCAATATTTGACACATCTTTACTGTAGATCGTTTACCGCGTGATTGATGGATGCACGTGTCTAATGTGTACAGTTGCTTTCACTGTCTCCGAATTCTGATGCACCGTCTTAACAGCTTAACCCTGAAAGAGGCGAGGCTCCAGACAGCGGAGTTAAATTCCAAACTCCAACCTATGATTAGAGCGTGACTGGAGTCCGATGGTTTCAGACACATGCTGTTATAAGTGGATTCTTATTTAGCCGGGTCGCTAGGGGATTAGCATCGGGTCTGATGCGTGTGTGGAGAAACAGAGGGGCTAATTGATTTAGCATGCTCTGTAAGGGGACACCGGGCATGTGTGACCCCTGGGTGCCTTCACAGCTTACCTTTAGCCCTGGGAGTCCCAAACGGCCCCCTGACACCTCAGCCGATCGATCCATTTGTCACCCCATCATGTGTGTGTGTGTGTGTGTGAGAGAGAGAGACAGAGAGAGAGAGAGAGTATGGTGTACAGAAAACTCCAGTCTGATTTACATTAGTCCTGTCTGTCACACACTCACAGTTTCCTTCTGGACACACACGTGCCTCTGTCTAAAAACAGAAAACGAAATGCAATATCGATCCACTTGAGCTGATAAGCGTTTAAATCCGGTCATTCACACAAATCTTTTCATCTGACCTGCTCAGCAGAGAAAGCGAGAGAGAGTGAGAGGTTCTGCTAAAGATCCCGTAACACGTTATTTCCTGCAGTGCTGAGGATAAACAGACCCATGTGGATTATTGCCGTATGCACACATGCGACAAATATATATGGAAAGTACAGAAACTTCTTAGTGTATAAAGCTAATTCCGTGTTTACATGCAACAACAAAGCTCCCAAGTTTTGTCTATCGCAAATCCAAATTCAGTTTAATCTCAATGCAAACTAAAAAAAAGAAGCGTAGTAGAAAATCTTTGTTTCGGCTTTCTGTAACTAAACTGTAACAAATCCAAAAATACTGGGACTGTAAACAATCGTCATGCACACACATCTCTGCTTGTCCGTCTATGTCCATTGCCATCCTGCTGAATTGATATGGCAGATCGTACAAGTCACACACACAGACATAAGGATGAGATTTCGGGAATCAAACGTGCAGTGGAAAAGAGCGTGCCGTGTCTGAACACTCCAGAACACAGAGGACTACCAAGAGGCCGCAATTCCTGCAGAGAGGACATCGAGAGGAATTACCCATGACCAGACATATGCATATACTATCAGACAGACGCGCACACACACACACACACACACACACATATATATATGTACGTGAACGTCCTCTTTGTACTCAAGCCAGACTGAATACATCTGTAAATCTTTCTTAGCTGTGCTATAGTATTTCATACTGATAGAGAATATCATATGGATGTCATATAGACTTAGAAAGATCTTACATCTTTGTCTCCTTTTCATGTCTTTGGCACTTACAATGTTCTTGTTGCATAAAATCGCTTGTCAGACAAAAAAGAGATTTTCATTCTATTTTCTTTAGGTTTATGGAATACTAATAGCTGGTGCTTGCTGCTCTTTGTCTTCTTATACGAGCCTGACAACCAGGCAATGTTAATGGCGCAGAGTCTTTGGACAGTAAGTTTTTACTCTGATGGCATTGAAGTCAAGCACAAAAACCCCTCGCACATGAATACAAAGGAATGGTATGGCATTTTAACAGGAAATTGACAACTATTCATGCTGGAGACAGTGGAAATTCAGGGACTGAAGCTAG
>JAOTRS010000017.1:16189808-16202731 GCA_028565755.1 Dinotopterus cunningtoni
TATGAAGCTTTACAGAGCAGAAGTAGCAGAAACATCTCAATATCAACTGTTCAAAGGAGATTATTGTGTATTTTGGACGCCTTCAGCATTGTTTTACAATGTAGAAAGAATTACGAATCAGGGAAGACCATGGAATTGGAAGGTGTGTCCAAACTTTTGACGGGTACTAAATATAACTGAGACCCACAAAAAAAAAATGTAGGAGATTTACGGGAATATTCAATTGTAAAGAAGCCGTTTAATGTGTGAGATGGGTTCTATGAGAATAGACGTGATGCAGTTGTGCAAACACTATATTGCATTAAAGTTGATCAGGAGCGAAGATGCAGCCAAAGGTAATATTTCGAAACAGGAGGAAGCATTAGAACACTAGTGACATGAGATAGCCCTGCGTGCGGGAAGTTCGTCCCAATCTCCGATCGGAATTCTAAACCATGTTAGAAACTTAAGCGAGCATGGATGTGTCTGGACGTTATGTGTGAACGGACATTCATCTGCAATAACGCTCCAAATAAAGGTTACAATCTGGATGTACTTGAGATTGCATGCGCTCCTTCAACGTCATTTTAACTCTAACTTTCCGAAACAAAGCACTTTCCTGACGGTGAACGTCATCGCAACCTTGTTACGACTGTATTATTACAACGCTCATCCAACCTTCGTGTTCCTGCCGGGATCTCATTTCTCAAAGATCTTTTTATTTTCATTAAAGATGCAATATTATGAACCAGCGCTGTGAAGGTGGCCTTAGCGTCAAGCTGAGCCAATAAAAACATTTATTATTTTACTAAAGTGTTCAAATAAAAGCTATAACATCTCACTGCACTGCACACACTAACCTTGATTCCACATCCTGTGTATAGTATAACTGTCTTTGCTAGACTTTATTAATTAATAATAATAAAAAAAAAAAACAGCATCATTAAAAGTAAGGGCTATTTTAAGCTGATGAAAACGCATTGATGAATTTAAATCGATGCAATTACAACTAAAACAATTATACTGTGTTTTTATTAGATTTGTTACAATATTCTTTATCTTCCTATATATACATCACCATATTCATCTTTTTTATTTACAAATTCTCTAACATGATTTTTCAGGATTAAAGTGCTTGGTTTAAGAGAAATCAGAAGAAAAGAAAAAAGAAGGCTGAACTGTAAATGTGGCACATGAATGTGTGTGTGTGTGCGTGTGTGTGTGTGTATGTGTGTGTATGTGTGTGTGTGTGTGTGTTGTACCTGTGTGAACATTGCTTTTGTGCTTCTTCAGAGCGTCTTTGCTTTTGAATCTCTTTCCGCAGCTCTCGGCCTTACAGATAAACCTGGCTTCTCCTTTACAGGCTTCCTTATGCTGCTCGAAACTACACACAAACACTTGCTTATTAAAGCGAAATATGTTTTTTTAATCTGTGTGTGTGTGTGTGTGTGTGTGTGTGTGTGTGTAGTACCTAGACTCTGAGTTAAAAGAGCAGTGACAGAGGGCACACTGGTGAACCCGAGATGCATCTCCTACTGAAGCAGAACTCTCAGTGCAGTGAAGGACGCTATATAAAACGCACACACACACACACACACACACACACACACACACACACACACACACAAATATGCGATTCTGAACCATTTTATATACACAATCTCAAAGAACAGTGGAGGTTGTTTTGAAATTGAATGAATAGTGCAATACAGAAAGCACTATTTAAGCTCTGTGAGCGTACAGTATGTGTGTGTGTGTGTGTGTGTGTGTGTGTGTGTGTGGACTGACTGGCGCTGCAGTGCCTGTTTGACAGGGAACTCTTTGCCACAGTTGCGGCATTTGAACTCCTTCTCCTCTGCGCTGGCTCTCTGGTGTAAACTCTGCAGGTGTTCAGCCAGAACCTCCTCGCTGGGGAAACTGCTCTCACACAGCAGACACGGGTGATCTTCCTGCTTTATTGCTGACTCTACACACACACATATACACACACACAGTATATATACGTACACAATAATGAGTCTATAGTAGATTCTAACACCTTTAAAACAGCAAGGATTTCTTGAAGAGTAAAACAAATGCATGTCGCTTCTCATTACAGATTAGAAAAACTATTTTCTATAACTAAAAGGTGTTAGTAAAGCGTGCAGTACTGTATAGCGAGTTAATGGAAGCATAAGCTAATAATAACTACAAGAGCATGTGATTTAATCTCCACCTGGCTCGGCCACCATAATCTCCCCCAATCTGACTTACTCTAAAGAACATCTTACTGGTCACACGAATAAGGTGGAATATTTACTGGATTATTAGAGATGGGAAAATAAATCAATTCAGTTATGAATGATGATTCTTTTGTGTGGTCATTCACGTACCGCCATACTGACTTTTTTGGTATTTTTACATCTAGAATAGAGATGAACGGGTCGATCAGCCAAGGAGCAGAATTGACTGGTTTTCAGTTTGCCTGGCCGTGACCGGTGATCAGGAGTTCCTGAGTGATGCAACAGAAACGCATTTACGGCGTTACATTACCAAAGATCGAGCACTTCAAAAGCCTCCAATCTGCCCTTTTCTCCAAACTTGAGCAAAGTTTGATCAAATTTGTCTTAATACTCACTTAATACTCAATACATGTCTCGGAACACTGCGAGAGCAAATTAGTTAAAAACCGCTTGCGTTAGAAGCCCCATGTTCCCGTATTAGACTCCCGCATGTTTGCAGCCACTCAACCTTAAATTTTTACACTCAACACTTGAGTTTTGAGACTTTAGAGGCGTTTAAGGCAGTAAAACATCATCGTGTTTTTATAACCGTACAGGTGGTGCACTTTGAACTATTTACACATTCTCATGCCGTGTGGTCGGAGTGAATTATTTGCTCAATTTGTTTAGAAGTAATAATTACAGCAGAGGACAGAAATAACGTGCTGCTGCTCAGTTAAATGTTAAACTCTCGTATTTGAAGTTAGTTTGTAGTGTTTAAACGCTGTGCTTGGTTTTAAAGTAAGAATAGTAATGTTACAAGGAACGGGCTACGTTTAATTATTTATTAAACTTTTTTTAAATCGTGGCACTTATAGAATCGCAATTTGAAATAAATCGGCACCCGGGTATCGTGAAAATATCGCAACGGGAGGCGGCCGGCGATTCCTATCACTACTGGATTATTCTTTGTTTAGTGCATCCTGGTTAGACCTGGTTGAGTGCTGACACTCTTAGCCTCTTTGATGTCCTCTTCTTCATCTTTGACGATCTCGTCCTCCTCTTCCTCCTCCATGTCACTGTCCAGGTAGCCGATGAGGAGCTCCGTATCTGTCTCAATGTCGTCAACGGCGAGGTAAAAGATATTCTCTCCATCCTTTCAGACAACACAAACACACATTGAAGGTTATAAAAGCTGTTTCAGTCTCCTCCGAGTAGAAGAAGGAAGGTGTACCTTATTCCTACCTCTAACCGTCTACCCACACTGCTCGTACATAAACACATTACCCACACACACACACACACACACACACACACATGCACACAGAGAAGACTGAATTGAGATCCTAATTATAATAAATATCACAGACATATGTTTTTGTGATTTGGGTTATAGTTGTCTCGTACACGGAGTGATGTTGTGCAGACAGAATGACAAGATGAGTAATGGCTAATCAAATCGCTAATAAAAGACACGCACACATAACACACAGCCACGGTGAGAGATGGAGGGGCGACAGAAGGAAAACAGTTTATCCACTTTTCCTGATTAAGGTCGCAGGTCAAGCACTGGAAAGCCCGGCATTTTCTGTTATCAAACATTCCTTGTCTCGCAAGCTCTCGTGTTTCCTTCATTCAACGACGAAACATACACGTTCTTATAACGTTATACATGTCTGACCTACTGACTAATGAGGTCTTGAGCATTCACACACACACACACACACACACACGCACGTATTGACCCCCAGATGGTCACTATTACCGCAAATTGCATGAACTTTTAATTATTTGCACTATTCCCACTGTAGGATTGTGTATGATGCTGTAATTTTCATAATACTTATCATTATAAAATATACTGACAGCTTGGAGAGCTTTAGAGGGTCATGAGATATTATGAGATAATTCAGACTGCCTTGATTGTAGATGATGGAGAATGCCAAATAACTTTTGGAATTTTCATATTTTTTCATTTATAACCTCGACATTTATAGACTATGGACAGGAATCGCTTGTTCGTCTCAATAAACACAATATGAAGCAATGTTAAGGGACCTGTGTGTCCTCTGAAATGGCACATCGATACGTTTTTCATTACTTGTCCACGGTTAAAATTCATTATATTTGTGCAACCGCTCAATCATTTCAAAGAATGGATGCGATTTTAGAAAAAATATGCTTCGGGCGCTGCTGTGGAGGACGGAAAGCAGTTAGTCGGCTGTGTTTGTTGAGGTCCAGTAGAAGGAAGAAAGCCAGACGTTTCGCTTTAGCTGTTTTAGCAGCTGTTGTTAGCACTGCTATGAAATCCCGCGCTGCCGGTTTTGGACGCCGATGACATCAGCGACGCATGCACGTGCAGAGGCACAGAGTCGCATGGATTCCGCTCTCAATCATTTCATCTATAACAGGGATTCTTGTTTGTGTTTTATACAGCAGAGAGGATCTCCATCATTAAATCTATTGCAGCGGTTAAAAAGTATTTCCTGATTTTTTTTACACTTCAAGGATTTTCAGATCATCAAAATAATTTTAATATTGCACAAAGATAACCCGGGCAAATACAAAATGCAGTTTTTAAATGATGATTTCATTTATTAATGGAAAAAAGCCATCAAAACCTGCCTGGCCCTGTGTTATAAAGTAAGTGCCCCTTAAACCTAATCCTGTTACAACCTAAACAACTGCTATCAAGCGTTTGTGATAACTGGCAATGAGTTTTTCACAGCGCTGCAGATGAATTTTGGCCCGCTCTTCTATGCAGAATTGTTTTAAACTAGAGGGTTTTCGGGCATGAACAGTCAAGACTTTGACTTGGCCACTCTAAAACCTTAATCTTTTTCTTTTTTCTTTTTTTTTTGAGCCATTCGGAGGTGGACTTGCTGGTGTGTTTCGGATTACTGGCGTTTCGGATCGCTGCATAACCTGAGATTGCTTGAGCTTGACGTTACAAACTGATGGCCGGAAATTCTCCTTCAGGATTTTCTATTAGAGCGCACTTACGGCAAGTTCTGTTTGATCTTTGCAGGTGTTTTCACCTCCTTTAACGTCTGCAGGGGTTCTCGACTGGTTTGTCTATAGCAGATGTTCTCCACCATTTAATTTACAATAGCAGTTCCCATCATTAGCTAGGATTCTCATTTCTTTTGTTCATTGCAGAGGTTCTCAAGCATTTTATCTATAGCTGGAGTTCTCACCTATTTAATCTACTGCATGCGATCTCATCTGACTTTTCTACAGCAGGGGCCCACGATCATTTTTATCTACAGCAGGGTTTCTCATCCATTTTATCTAAAGCAGTGTTCCTCAACCATTATCTATAACAACGAAGTCTCATTTTGTGTACTGCAGGGGGGTTTTAATATGTTGCCTATTGCAGGGGTTTTCAACCATAAAATATACAGCAGGGGTTCTAAGACATTTTGTCTATAGTGCGGGTTCCTGACTGTTTTATGTACAGCACTGATCCTCAGCCACTGTGTTTATTGCTGGGATTCTCAACATTTTGTCTCAAACGAGAAAGGGAAATTACCTCCGTGTGCAACAGTGTGTATTAGTGTGTAGACACTTTATCCTGTGAATATCAATCCTCATATAAGAGGCGATTAGAAATTAAAACGCATTTAATAACCAACGACTGGATTTTAAAGGGAAATGTGTTTTCTCTTCTTACATGCTGCACCTCCTCTGTGTGTTTACTGTCTGTTGAACTCAACCAATTAGTCATTAGTTCCTAATTGGCTTCCTGTATGAAGCTACTGCCCACGTCAACAATATAACAGCGGAGGGTGTTTTGACATTATATCACGTTAGATGACGATAATGTTAATCATTTTGTTAATTGATTTTATTATGGTATGTGTAAACATCTAATCATCATCATGCTCTAATTGGTGGGAAGTAAATGAGTAATAATGTTGTGCGTGGGCATGTGAGTGGGAGTGTGTGTGTGTGTGTGAGAGAGAGAGAGAGAGAGAGAGAGAGAACCCTGAAGTATTTGACAGATGACAAAGATGAAGGAGAAAATGAAGATGAAGGGAGACATGAGACAGAGATGGCACCGAGATGAAGCAACGGTGGTTGACTTGGTGCACGTGTGTGTGTGTGTGTGTGTGTGTGTGTGTGTGTGTGTGTGTGCGTGTCGCTTTCCTTATCTTGGGCCAAGCGTCATTACACCTTCTTATCTGAGCCACCTTCAATGCACCACCACACATATATATACACACACACACACACACACACACACACACACAGCTACACCAGACATAACAACATGTTGTCTTTATTTGTTTTGCAGTGTCTCGGTCTGTCTGTTGGTATTTTCTCAGGAATCTTTTTATAACCTGAAACAAAACACTAACACACTAGTAAACACCCTAAAACTCTCCAGAATTCTCTCCCTCTCTCTCTCGCTCTCTCTCTCGCTCTCTTTCTCTGACCTGTGTGAGTGTGTCTGTGTATACACTGAGTTTGATTGACAGGAAGCATCTGATTAGTCTTCTGAAAGGAAACGGTGATCAAGCTCTGGTACCTGGATGGCAGCCAGGTTCTTCTGCTCTTGAGACGGCGCCTGGTGCACGAAGCGCAGCCAGTTAGCATGTCGGGGGTTGCTGGCATCCAGTATGTACAGCACGTCACCTCTGTTCCCTCGAACCTGCAGTGACAAAAACATCAACACTGTAAAAAACAGGGAAAACTCTGGGTCTGTACGGGTCAGTAGTTTTTTCATAACTAACTGCAATATAACAGAAGTACTTTATTATGATACATGAAGACATTTCTAGGATGCAGGACAGTTATCACGAGCTAGAGGTTTTCTAGCAAACTCAAATGACCCTGCTGAAACACCAAAGGTCCAGGAGGTGGAGACAACTCAGTGTTTTAGGAAGGATTGGTCCACGGGGGGGTGGGTTCGGACTTCATCCATGTCCTTCTCCCTAAATGGAGTATAACAAAAAGTCCTGGGGTGGATTCAGAACTCTTTCAAGTCCTTCTCCTTCAGTGGAGTTCAACCACCAAGGTGGAGTCGGACCTCATCCAAGTCCTTCTCCCTGAGTGGAGTTCAACCACCAAGGTCTGACCTGGGCGTGGAGTGGACCTCATTCATGTCCTCCTCCCTAAGCGGGGTTCAACCAAAAGTCCACGGGATGAAGTCAAACCTCGTCTGTGTCCTCCTCCCTAAATAGAGTTCAACCAAAAGTCCAGGGGGTGGAGTCAGACCTCATTCATTTCCTCCTCCCTATGTGGAGTTCAACCAAAAATGCAGACTGCGGAGTCATCCATGGACTCCTCCCTGAGTGAAGTTCCACTAAAAGTGGAATCATTCATGTTGTCCTCTCTGGCTGGTTTTTGACCAAAAGTCCAGGGGGTAAAGTCAGACCTCATCCATGTCCTCCTCCCTGGAGAAAGTTTAACTCAATCTGTTTAGCCTGTGCAAGTGTGTTTGTTGTTGTACATCTGGTGGTTTAAGGTCTACAGTAGATTTAAGGGTTAGAAGTAGGGTTGTCGTTATAGGTTTAGTTGGATCTGGTACCGTTCCATTGGACTTTTAGTTCTGCAGAGAGGAATATCTCAACAAATAACCAGGAGTTTGCTTCTACCATTCTACCTCATTCATTTTGTTGGATTCGAACCACTCCAGTGTTTCTTTATCTGCATGCTTATGGTTGTTGTCCACCAGAACGGCCCTGCATTTGGTGCCATCAATCTTTATTTTACCTCTGATTAGTTACTTCACATCTCTATAAAATGATGCTCCCACCACCTCACCACCAATGGTGTTCTCAGGGTGATAAACGGTGTTTGATTTCAGACTAATGTGGCGCTTCACACCAAGGCCAAAATGTTCTCTTTTGGTTTCATCAGACTAGGCAACGTGCTAGGCGAGTTTTTAACATACCTTTTGGCAAAATCCCAATGGCCAAATGGTTTTGTTCTTGCCACTGTTCTATTTTCTATTCAGCATTGTGGACTCTCCATGCCATAGTTGTTCTGTAAACAGGTTCCACACTCTGTGCTAAGGATCTCTCAAATTAATAGCCTCTTGATTGACAGCTGGCCTCCTCACTCAGTAACTATAATTTACTGTAAGAGCATGTCGCTTTGCGTTTATTCTTTACATAACCAAGCAAAATTGGCTTTAGGGAATAATTGTGAAATGAATCAGACTGCGCCATATTTTTAAGGTCAAACATGAAGCAGAGCGGATTCGTTCCCTAAACAAGAGGGAAACAAGACAGGTTACAAACACAAAATCGACACAATCCTTCAGGCTAAATGCTTTGTCTTCTGAGAAACAAAAACGTCTGACCCAATACGGCAACCGGTGGGCATTTTGCATCTGTCTAGAAAACTGATCCAACACACAACTCTTACATCATCCTTTTGTTCAGCTGGTCTTCCCATGACGGGTGACCGAATTTCCAACCCTGATGTTGTTCTCATGTTGCTCACAACACTATGTAGGATGATGTTTAAGCAATATCACACGAGTGCTGTTGTGCTAGTTATCAGCACCGCCGTGATGCCATCGTGGGCTCGAGGGCGCAGTCATGATGATAACCAGCACAACAGCACTCCCTCTCCTGTGATATTAGATTTATACGACAGTTCCACAAACACCATATATTATCAATAGATTGATTTATTTGTTTATTTAAGCAGTTATTTTGGTCTGCTAACACATATCTTTCCGCACCGTGACTATCGAAGCTGGCAACTGATAATCAGTGAAAGTTGTTTAAAATTCTTACTGGTACTATGTAGCCAAACGGTGAGAATAAACCATGGAAATGGTGGATGGTCCTGTAAATCTCCAAAGTTTCTGTTTATAGTTCCCCTTATTCTGCTTTAGAATAACAGCTCCGTTACCTTCCGGGTTCTGTGTTGAATCCCAAATAGCGTTAAATGGAAAGCAAGTGCACTATATAGGGTGCACTTGTTTAACACATCAAGTAGTGCCCTTGATCAGGAGTTAGAGAGGGATTTGGGATTCAGCCTTGTGTTAGAAGCTAGTTAGCTTTGTAGCTAGGTAGGTGTAAATAAAGCAACATGGATGCAATTTTTTTACGACTTAGAAGCAATTATGAAGTAGACAAAAGGTTGTTAAAACTAACATAACGTTTTAGATGTATTTTCCTGCTAAAATGCTTCCGGGACTGGCACGTACTGTAACTGCTCTCTCCTTAGTACTGCTGACCGAACAGAACTGCTTTCACCCACGCTGACACTGACAGTTAGTGTAATTAATGGTTATTAGAACAACGAGAGGCGTTCTACGAGTGGTGATATTACATGGTAACAGCATGGGGATGTAGTAAAACACCACTCGTAGAACGCCTCTTATCCAATCACTTGGAATTAAGTGTTGTATAATATACTATAATACACTTTAATAGTTATCCTCAGCCATTCTTAAACACTGTCCATGTATCACTGAAGTAAAACAATCACTGAGACTGGAGTTATAATTGTACAGTCACACAATGACAAAAAAGTTATCTCGGTCAGAGTTATTATTAAATGTATTCAAAATAGTCAACTTTTATTTGAGAGTCTTAGTCTTAGTGACCTTGACATGTATCTAATAGATGCATAAAGCTCATGTTCCCCACATTTTCTCCCGATTTGATCACCGCCACTTAGAGATGACACTGATCCGATACCCAGTATCGGTACTGGACTACGACCAGCACGTAATGGTGGATCAGGTATTGGAGAAAACATATCAGATGTCGTATTCCTGTAACAACTGTCAAAGACTTGGAAATTGGATTTGGAAAAGTATTTCAAGTTTGTAACTGAAAGTTTAGTATGACGTTTTTTTAGAAAAATAATATCAGAGAGGTATTAGCATCAGGTAAAAAGTGGTATAGCAGCATCTTTATTGCAAATTCTTACTCCCTAAACAAAAAACTACTTTCATGTGTGCATGAGTTCGGAAATATCCGTGCTAGGTTAGCATTAAGGGTGCAGTCATCTTGGTAATACAGAAATGAGGCTAATTGAAGTGAAACAATGTATGTGCATGTATAATTGGGCTACAGTATGAGTTCTAGTACCGATGGCCTGGTTTTTATCGCAGTGGGAAAGCTCGATCATTGCACAGGGGGATTTTACTGTATGATCTGGCAACCTCGGTGGGCACAAAGTGTGCGGGAAGCAGAGCGATTGAGCGAGCCCTGCAGCAGTAGTAACATTTTATTTTGCACTATGATTGTTAAATAATCTGCTGGAATCACATGTCAATAGGCTACACATTTATGGTTGCCCTGTATCCTATTTTTTTTAATGACCTAACTTTTACTCTTGTTTATTTTGGTAAAAATAAATATGAAACCTAATCCACACTGATAAAGACTGAAGTCCCACTGCATTGCTGTCATCTCGAATTTGATTGGTTAGAAGTTCTCAATTCATTTTATATAAATCATGGGGTTATAATAAATCACTTGTTCTAATATGTTACTACAGATGTAGAAATATTATATATATAATTTTTTGGAAGGGGTCTCTAATATCATTGCTTTGAAACAGTCAGAGGTGAAGATTTTCCACAAACATGGCATGATGTTTTTTTTCTTTAACAGCAAAGACACGCTACACTTTATCCTTGGATGAATCAGAATGTCTGACGTGCGTTCCCCCTCTCCATCCACACAAACGAAACCGTGCATAGCAACACTTAACGATTTTACGTAACATCACTCTCCAGTTGCCTTCGAGAGACTAACGAGCTGTTCTCCTGCATCTGTTTTTGGAGACAAATTATTATTTTTGCCTGACTATTTCGGTTTTATTGGACTGAAATGACAGCTAATGATGCCTCGCGCTCGCAAACTATGTAATGCTGCTCTCACTTAATTGCACAGCTGCAGCGAAACCCTCCGGCACATAAAAGCGGAGTACGGTTTGCAGATTACACGCCATGGCCGGGTATCAGAGCAAACGCTCGTGCAGAACTGTAATTTAAGATTTAAACGTACCGTACGCTGCGCATCCGAGTACGTCGTTCAGATAGACAGATGTATAAATCACCTCGGTAATGCGGCCAGGCCCCGGCTGATGCAGGCTCTAATTAAAATGTTACGGAGCTGAAAATAAAACCTGAATCTCGCAGGGCAAAATATTGGGAGAGCGGGAGTGGGGAAGGTGGGGGGGGAAAGTGTACCGGGTGGGGGATTGAGCTATGCGCCCGTGGTGCTTCCTGGCAGCGAGAGCCGTTATTGCAGAGACGACGTAGGCCGAGCGGTATGAGCTGAGAACACGGTCTACATGCCTGCTCTGATTACCCCCTCGCCCAGAGTTGCCCAGTCAAGCGTTTCTGCACCAAAGCACAGCGTCGGTACGGGTCACGACGCCAAACCACTTTTTAGTACTCATGCTTTAGCTATCAAGGCTAGTCGAAGCATGTGTGTGTGTGTGTGTGTGAGTGTGTACTGAACAGTACATATCAGGTCATAGGTGTGTATGTTATGGACAATTAACAAGTCAGAATAAACAGCACATTCTATCTGGATATGTCAAATATACTGTATATGGATATGAAATTTTTATTATAGGTATTTTTTTTTTTAAAGTGAAAAATCTCAATCTGAATGTGTCACATGATATCAGCCAAACAGTTATACTGTAAGTACACTCACTTTATTAGCTACACCTGTTCTTCTGCTCAGCAACTCAATGCGTTTAATCATGTAGACATGGTCAAGACAGTCTGCTGAAGTTCAAACCGGGCATCAGAATAGGGCAGAAAGGTTAGAAGTTAATGTTCTTGGATGTTGTTGGTGCCAGACGGGCTGCTCTGAGTATTTCCAAAACTGGAATTTTCACACACAACCATCTCTAGGGTTTATAAAGAACGGTCTGAAAAACACAAAGAATCTAGTGATCAGCAGTTCTCTGGGTGAAAATGCCCCGATGATGGCGAAGGCCATCTCATGTCACAACACGTCGAACCTTGCACATGGGCTCCAGCAGCAGTAGACCACACTGCGTGCTGTCAGCTAAGAACAGAAAAAACTGAAGCTACAATTCACATGGGCTCAATAAAATTGGACAACAGAAAATTAGAAAAACGTTGCCTCGTCTGATGAGTCTCAATTTCTGCAGTGACATTTGGCGTAAACAACATGAACAGAACAGAACAGACCAGAATTTGGCATAAACAACATGAAAGCATGGAATCCATCCTGCCTTGTATCAGTGGCTCAGGCTGGTGGTGAGGGGGTTATTTCTTGGCACACTTTGGCCCCTAAGTACCTGATTATTGTTGCTAACCACGTCCATCCCTTTATGCCCACAGGATAACGTAACATGTCACAAAGCTTTGGAGTAAAGATCATTGTACTCAAATGAACTCCACAGTTACCAAATCTCAGTTCAATAGAGCATCTTTGGGATGTGGTGGAACTGGAGATCTCACATCATGGATGCACAGCCGACAAATCTGCGAGAACTGTGATGCTATCATGTCAATATAGACTAAAAACTCTTGGGAATGATTCCAGCACCATGCTGAATCTATGCCACAAAGAATTAAGGCAAAAGGAGGGAACAGCCACATCTTAATTTTTTTGTACCTAATTAAGTGGCCGGTGACTATAACTGAAAGCGATGAATGCTTCATTTTCCTTTTATTTTCATATTTTAAGTTACACCTCATTACTTTTGAAATTTACTTATTTGTAAAATTTCACTGAATCTAAAAAAAAAATTAAAGTATATAAAAGCAATAAAAGTGGT
>JAOTRS010000017.1:16219407-16236109 GCA_028565755.1 Dinotopterus cunningtoni
TTAGGTTTGAATGTAATAAATATACTGTATATGCTTAAATAATAATACTATTAATGGTTTTATATAAGTTACATCATGATTTCATGATCATGCACCACTTTTACTTTATCATAGCTGAGATTTGATTTTACACTATATAAATTAAAGTATGTCTGGCTACAACAACACAACTAAGTATATAGAAATAAATATACTGTACCTATAATCAGGGTAATTTTGTTTTAAAATCTGTTTTTGCACTCCAGCAATTTGGAGATATCTATTTCATATAATACATTTGCATTTTTATATATATAGTGGTGGTGGTGGTGGTGGTGGTGGTGTGGCTTCAAGATGTTCTCCAAAGCTGTGTAGTCCTTTGGTATGCATACGGTCCATATGTGAATGTGAAATTACTCTAAACATTTCGAATGAACGAGAGTGAGTCGAATGAATCAAAACCTCACACATTTCAAAGGAATCATCAAATGTGTCAAAACTCTCCGGTTTCAAACCAGGTTTTTTTTGTTCCTAGAAATCAAACGAGTGACTCAGAGTCCGCACCGCTAACTAGCAGATGATCTTCCAGATCAATACTGAGAAGTGTGAAGGTTAATCCAAACCAGATGACTCCTGAAACTTGGTGACTCCTGAACTCTGGATAATGTATGGAATGGATGACGGGAGAAAATTGAAGTGACACTTGAGACCTTGCAGGGAAGCTCTTGAGGTAGGGACTACTCACCTTTATGAGTCAAAGCATCAACTGTGTCTGTGTATTGGCCTGTAAGTGTAAAATTGACTAAACAGTTAAGAGTGTGTGATAATGTGTGCTCTCTATGAAGATCCTCTAATGATTCGCTTTCAGATAAAGAAAAAATCCATTCACAATATTAATCAAAAAACATGGTCAAATAAACATATTTATTTTTTCAAAGTAAGTTAAATGGTGGATTCTTTTGTAGCTGTCCACTGAGTTTTGTGTAATCTTAATGTAGTCCTCTTATTGGTGGAATTTTGATTTGTCTGTTTTTTGTTTTGTTTTTTACGATAGTAAAACTTGAACCTAAAATCGGCCAGCATAAAGCTTACGTATGTGAGCGTTTGCGCTAACGCGTTGGTTTGGATGTCGCTGTTTATTCGCGAGCCTGTATATTCTCACACACACACATCTGACTGTGCAGAACTGAATCGGGTTGTTTGTAAGTCTAGCGAGAGCCAGGTTTTGTTGCACGCCATGGCTCAGATTTGGCAAACAACTTAAAGACAGTGTGGCTCAGACTTGTTTGAGGTTTGAACAGATCTGCTGGGGGAGTTGTGTATAATATCAGTGCGTCTTGACAGTTCTAGTTATCGAGAGGGAAGCAGTGACATCTGGACTCGGTCTGGTCTCGTAAATGATTGGCTGCGCGAAGGATGAAGGTAATAAATTCCACCTTGTTGTGACTAAGTGGAAAATGGACAGGCTCGTTCTTTCTCGCTTCGGTCACCTGGTTAGTCACGTGCTTCGCTAAGCTTATGGGACTGCAGTAACTGTGCATGATATATGCGCATCTCAGTGATGTACGTTATCCCTTTTAAAACCTCTCGACACGTTGTACCATAATCCACGTACAAAGACCCAGACATGGCTTAAAGGACACGGACACTGATCCCTGTCCGTGCACCTCTTTATGAGCAACTGATTAATCCCTGCGGAGAAACACAACACCAGAAGCCACACCATGGGGGGGATTACTGGCCTCTATATTTAGGGTTTTATGTACATGAATATTGGCAGAAGCACTCTGTACATGTGACAGGCAGAGCAGACACACAGAAGAGCACATTTACAGAATCCCAAAGCGATTCACTCACAGAATGAGATAATATACAGACAAAGGCAGCGGGGGAGGGGACAACACCTCAACAAACCGCCTGACTTCGTCAGGGAATTTTACAACATATTTTTTTTCATTGCAGTAATAATTATAACATGTAACAAGCAAAAAAAAAAAACAACAGTTCAAATAGCAAAAACAAAAATGAAGAGGTATAAAATAACTTAACAACTCTTTCTAAATGTGAGTACTCAGTGAGAGAGAGAAAGAGAGAGAGCGGATTGGGAGAGGGTGATGCGATCACAAACGATATGCAGATGAGTTTAACATAGTTCTCACACCACATCGGAAAACAGAATGACCGACGAGTCCAGGGTGAGTGACGCAGATGGCGGTGCCTCCCAGGATCTCTCGTTAACAGCACTCGTTTACAGACAGTGCGCTATCTCGCTCTAAAAGCAGTTCGAGCTCTGCCACCAAGTAGTCAGTCAGCAAAGGAAAAAAAAACAATTTAGTAGAATATCACTTCCAGTTAAATAAACTTTTCCTCTCATTATATATATAATATATTTACTTCTGTGCAGAGTCTATTTTATGGGATTTTTTTTTGTTTGTTTATTTTGTTTTTTATTTTAGCAGTACTTCCTCGTTTTCACCAGTTTACTCTGGTACTTGACCGAGTGCCCGCCATGACCAATGGCGTAGACATCAAGGAGGTAGTTCTTGCCCGGCTCCAGACCTGTGATGGTTTCGGTGGTCACGGCTTTGTGCGGGTTGGCGCTGTGGAAGTATTTGCAGAGTACTTTCTCGTCCCTGCGACGCGTCTCGGGTCCGGCACACTGGTTGCGCTGGCGGCGACGCTGCTCCTCGCCGTATCCGTCAGGCACCTCACGCTGGTACACACAATACTTGTTGCGCTCCTGCGTACCAAGCCAGGCCACGGTGACCGTTTGGCAGGTGCGTAGTCTGTCGAAAGCCTTGATTCGTGTATCCTCTGGAAGGGAAGGGAAGGGCCGCTTAGCATCAGCACGCGTGCTTGCTAACACCTTCAGAGCTGAAGCACCTTTGCGAGATCCACGGACACGGATAAGGTACTTGGCCTTGGGTTTGGCGCGGAGCTGGAATTCACGCACTCCTTCCACATTTTGCGAGAGAACGAGTTTGCCATCGCGGCGAACCTGTACATGAACAGCGTCCAAGCAGGAGTGCACAGAAAGAGAGACACGTCGGTGGGAGGAAACGGGAGCAAATCGCAGCAGCTTGATACCCTTTCTCTCAACAAAGACGTCAGCCATCTTTCCATCTTTCAGCTCAACAGTCTTGGGCTCAGCCTCATCCTTGGTGCGGGCGAAGGTGCCAACGTAGGCCGTACTAGCATTGGAGGCTGCATTGACGGCAAACACGTCAAAGTAATACTGTGTGGCCGGCCTCAGCCCTGACACGGTAAAGATGTTCTTGTTGCCAATGCAGATCTTGCGGATGTCTGAGGGCTTGTCATTATTACCAGGAGAACGCCATTGCTTAGAAGCTGGCAATCGGTTGGCATTCAGAGACCGATGGCGGTCCTTGGTGAGGTCATTTTCTGGTGAAGTGAAACCAAAACGTGCAAAGTCAAATGGACTGAAGTCTAAACCCGGCTTGGGTGCTACCATGAAGGAGTCGTCGGCATCCATCTTGGCCTCAGCGGCACACAGGCTCTTGAAGTTGTGCTCTTTGTTGACAACCACACAGTACTGCACAGGCTGGCCCATTCGTGAGCCAGTAGGTGTGGGCTTCCAGGCTAGCGTGACGGTGGTCCGGCCCAGGCTGGTGACATCCACTCTGGGGTCGTAGGGCAGCTCGGGGTAGGGCTGGTCCGATTCTGGAGTAGTGGTGGCATAGATCTTCAGGCTGCTGTCCTTTTCCGTGGAGAGAATATCCAGCTGGTAGAGGCCTGAGGGTGAGCTGCTGGAGACGAATGACTCGACATCATTGCCTTTGTAAGAGAAGAGTTCTGTGCCTTCACTGGCCGTCACCTGCTGCTTCTGCTGCTCCAGAGGCTCGGGCTCACCTAGGAAAGACAAACACATCTGCATGATGTTTTGAAAGAAGCATCACTGACCTTTTTGGAGACACATCAAGTTCTCAGAGAAGCTCAAGTGCACACACATGCACAGATTAATAAATGATTCACAAGTACTGTTTGGATGTCTGAGACCAACTAATCTACCCAAGGCTAATTAATAACTTCTGTTTTTTTCCTGAACTTGATGATTTGCTTTCCTTTCCTCCTTCACCTGACATCGACAGGTAGCAACGAAAATCAACCTGCAGCATATAGGGGAGCTCGGTGTTTTAACAAGTCAATCCTGACAGTCAGACGTTTTCAGCCTTCGTAGACGATTAGTAGTTTGTGCCACTAGCTGCAGTGTTTTCTTTCCAAATACTGCTCAACTTTAGAGCCTTATTCACTCTGCCTTCCCCCCAAAATCTCCACTGCCATACAGAGGCGCCTTGTAGCCTCTTTCCAGCCCACAGTCCCCATCCGGGCCTTCTCCTTAAAGCCGGACGAGAAAGCATAATATTTTGTCTGTCAACCTAAGAGCGCGTACTAAATTAACAGACAGCATGCACATAGACGCCGTTCCCTTCGGAGGCATTCGGCAAACACGCCAAAAAGCTCAAGGGTCATGTACGGAGACGTGTAGATTTATGTACGTAGCTGTATATTTACAGTGTATAGTTATTTTTTGTAAATCTCTGCATTTAGGGTGGGGGTAGATGATGATGATGATGATGATGATGACAAATGCCTCTTCGTCAGGATCAGTCGCAAAATCCGGACATAGACATAAACTAAGACGGAAATGTAGACATTCTGAAAAAAATTCAAACCCACACCCTTGAGTAAAAGTGAATTAATAGATTCATCCAATAAAGATGGGAAGTGCTCTGGTACACATTAGCGCACTCAAAGACTACCTACAAAACAGACTCACATGCTGGCCCCATAACGGATTCATGCGCACATGGACGTCTTTTATACTCGACTTGAAACTAAACACACATGCACAACAGACAGTTCTTTCAAAAGCATACTGATAATCTCAATCTCTCATTCTCTAATTATTCAATCTCTCTCGTTCTAATCCTCTCTTTAAATAAAACCATGACTCCACTCCAGGTCTGGTGTGTTGTGGCACTA
This sequence comes from Dinotopterus cunningtoni, assembly GCA_028565755.1. Classification (NCBI taxonomy): domain Eukaryota; kingdom Metazoa; phylum Chordata; class Actinopteri; order Siluriformes; family Clariidae; genus Dinotopterus; species Dinotopterus cunningtoni. The sequence continues at coordinate 16,224,391 of JAOTRS010000017.1, forward strand.
TTTGCATTTTCAGATATGCTCCAGATGGGGAGAGAAAGAGCGAGCAGAAACGGGGCAGATGGGAGATCACAGAGTAAAAAAAAAAAAAAAAAAAACAGGGTATAGACCTACAGCCAGGGAAACAGAAAAGCTAACAGAACAAGAGCGCGCGCTGCAGCGATGCTTTGATGTAAAAGGAAGCAAACGAAGTACAGAAAAAGTCATGACCTCTTTTCTGCTTGAGTTGCGCACTGATTTGATTGGAACAGAAAAAAAGGATCCTAATAAAGTCTACATCATATATTTATAATCTCTATCTGCTCTATCGCTCCCTTATTCCCTGCGTTTCCACTCCGATGGAGTTCCTTAGTACGTCAAGTGTGGTCTTGCTTAACCCAGAAACACACCCAACGCACACATACACACACACACAAACCATACACGGTGACTACTTTGAAAACCACCACCACATAGACAACAAATATTTACAAATATTTACCCAGATTCATGGTTATGCACTTGGGATAGTCGGACTCATTCACGGTCTTTCCACTATTTTCGTAAAAATCAATCCGTGACTTTTTTTTCCTGATCTCTCAGAGTGATTCATTGAAACTCATCTTGTTGTTGGCTGATTAAACGAAAAGCAACACATTCACACAAGTTCATGCGAGCTAACGGGTCACAAATGAAACCTAAAATAAGACAATATCCTTTGCAGCTCTGAAAAGATGAGATGATATTGCCGGCGGTATCCGGGACACAATGTTCTGTTCTTTAAGGATTGAATGTCCAACTGTAATTCCGTCTGATCTTCCGGAGACGGATGGAAGGAGGTATGTAAGTGTGCATTAAGCTATAAACTGTATCGATTGGTAAAAACTGAAGACCACGTTATTGACTCTCCATTTGGCCGTTTCTCAAGCACATGACTATACTTTCAGCTATAAATTATACATAAAACAGCTGTAGAGCATTCTGTGCATACAGATGATCGGTCGGTATAGATTTGTACATCTCAGTAAACTGTTAAGACCTGACTGTAGTTACCTGATCCCTCTCCACTGCCTTCCTCAGGCAGCTCCTGCAGCGTCAGTCTCCACTCGAGTGGAGCGTCACATGGCGTCACCGTCACCGACAGCGGCGTGTTGTCCTCCTCCACCACAAAATAGTACCTGTGAAAGCAACAACACAGTTCAGGGCTGACCATATGACTCACATCCTGCCTTCCACAGAAGATGGAATAAAAGCGGGTCCATTTGGTTGAGAGCTTCATGTTGTTGTGGACAAACTCATTCTGGGGCAGATCGCAATTTTGGTTTCTGATGACGTCAGGAGTCTAAGGAAGCTAAATTGGCTGGGTGGAAAGGATTAGCGTTGCTTTTCTGCAGACCAAGACTCGCTAGCTTTCGGCATTCTCTGAGGCCACACATCCGGAGAAGCGTAGATAGAGCTTTCCTCTGGATGAACAGCAGCTTGAAAATATGCAAAGGCTCGACATGCACACACACTGATTTCTGAACGGCTAGTCTGTGTGTCTTTGTGGGACTGCGGGAGGAAACCGAAGGGAAACCCAGCGAGCATGGCGAGAAACGCGAACTCCATGCACACAGCTGAGGCGAGATTTGAACCCCTAACTCCTCAACTAAAATGACTTCGATGTGCTTCTTCATCGCACACATTCTTTGATTCTGGAAAACACTGAACTCCCTGAGCATCCGAGCCATTATCACCCTCATCATCACTGCTACATGTGTTCACGCCATATTAGCACTGTCTATTGAGGATTCAGCTACTGAACAAAGAGATGAGACACCTGCCTGATGAAAGATTCAACAGATTAGCACACTGAGGCATGATTAAATAATTAAGCTATTTGAGCTATTACTACTCAGGTACATTACAACGTATTGGCACCCTACATTCTCTACAGTTCTTGTTCTAGATTTGACGATGTCGCGATTTCAACATAAGTATGACATCCAGAACTCAGTGTCGAATGTGAAGAAATACATTTTAGCTAGATTTGGTGGTTAACCCAAGCATTCACCCAAGTTTTCACCTGTGTGCCAGGTCGACGCATAAAATACTGAACTGTTGGAAAAGTCTGGCGTCACCATATGTGGCCTGCGTGTTGGAGTTGATTGATTTAAATAGGCTTCCACTTGTGCCCTTTGAAACAACCTTGTCCCCAGTGCTTAGAGAGAGAGAGAGAGAGAGAGAGAGAGCAGAAGTGCTGTGCATGTGGGTATCGTCTTTCGCTAGAGACACCTGCTTCTTCATCAAAAGTGCTTCTCATTCATGCGCACACACCCACGTTTCCCAGCATCTCATCCATAATGCATGCCTCCTTATGCCCTCATCAGCTGTGCGCTGGCTGTAATCGATTCCATATTCTCCATTAGGACACGTAAAACATATACACGCACGGGGCTGCGTGAAGTCCTTCACATCGTGTAAAACGGGACGTCGATAAGGTTTTAAATACAGGCAGTGAAGTGCAGCTCTCCAGGTGCAGATCACCTTCTTGGATTCTTGGAAACTGACGTCCTGTGCATGGAACATTTTCTTTAAACAGCAACCACATAGTTGTGTGTGTGTGTGTGTGTGTGTGTGTGTGTGTGTGTGTGTGTGTGTGTGTGTTGGCATACCTTTTCGGCGTGTCCCTGAACAGGTATCCACTAATCTCTGCTCCATCGGGAATAACAGACGAGTCGTGAAACAGAGCCTTATCCCGAATCTGCATCTGGAACAGGCCTTCATCACGGGTGGGTAACTTCTGCCCAAACGCACACAGCACCGCCGACGACAACAGCACGGCAAAGCAGCCCAACACTCGCCTCATCCTGCTGCAGAGAAATAGAGAGAAAGAGAAGAAGAACATGAAGCACGACTGTGATATAAGTGCTACCTTACAAATGGTGAAGCTGACGATTACAAGATCTACAATGTTCTTGTTTTTACAACGTACATACGTTATTCCGTGAAGATATGCTGTAAAATTAAGGATTCGTTTAATAATTCAAATATAAATTCGATTTTCTTTATTTAAAATAATCAGATTGTACGTCACATCTCGATCAAAATCGTTACAGTCTATTTCAATTAAATAGTCAAACAAATTAATAGAATTTTCATTCAGACTTTTGACAAATTGTAGCTAAAATATCAACTTTAAAAACTTATTTTAAAATTTTTATTTAGTGATTTAGCAAAAAAGCTGTATATGTGGTGACGTTAATTTGTTTCGGATGTTTCATTGATTTTAGGTTGGTATTAGAACAATGATGAGATAACGCTGAATGAATGCCCCTAACACGATGTCGTAAATCCTTAATGGTCTCAAAACTACATTAATACCAAACTGATGGCCTGAGCGAGCCTCAGGTCACTGTGTGTTTAACCCTGGACCACTAGGTGTCATGCTGTCGATGCTACGAAATCCGCATACATACATTACAACAAGCGGCATAAAAGGAAAAAAAAAACGAAACAGAAAATATTAAATTGTAAAGAAGCGAAAGAGGTAAAAATAGATTCTTAATGTGTGTGATCTGTTCTGTTAAAGTGGACATGATGTAGTTTGAACGCAGTGCAAACACTGAAAGAAAAGAAGAATAGAGAGGAAACATTACATCACTAAGAAATGCATGACGTGAGATATACACACTGTGTGCGGGAAGCTGCCCAATCCCCAATCGGACTTCTAAACCCTATTAGAAACTGAAGGGGCCGTGGATGCGGTCGGACGTTGTGTGAATTGACGTTAATCGGCATAAATGCTACAAATAAAGGTTACAGTTTGGTTTTTTTAAATCGTTCATTCAACATTATCTCAACGTCATTTCATCAAAGTCTTCCTAACTTTCAAAAAACAATATTGCATTGACGGTGAACCTCATCACAACTTCATTACAACATTCCTGCTAGGTAGGACGAAGACGTTTGAAGATTAAACTTATTTAATTTATTATATATCATGTTTACTCTGCAGTTATTTTAGATGGGAAAAAAAATGATTCCATGACGATATTCCATCAAACACAATTTACTTCAGGGAAAGTTTTACGGATTCACTCTTTATCAATGCTTGGTTCATTTTAAAAAACACACTCCAGGAGCTTGTATGTGCACTTGACAAGCAAAGAACATCTTGTCAAACGCACGGACATATGGTCACACGATTTTACACAAGCATGCTTAATATTTCTCACTCATCAAACATAGAACTGAACTTGATATTTCTGCACTGATGCAACGCCACAGATCGACACCTGGTTTAATATCGACTGGTTATCACATCGCATGTTACATAACGACGCTGACGGCCTGGACTGAAGTCACAGGCAGCGGAGCTCACATGCACACAGATGTGAAGCACATGTGAAGCTTGTTTGTATTTGTTCTGGAGCGTTTCAGCCGTCTGAATTCGTTCATTTGTCATGTCAGTTCATTACTTCCCGGTCAGTCTAAAGCCGGTCCTGTGCAATATAAAGTCTGTTGAGTTAAAGATCTTATCGTTGAAACAATATAACAGGTCTTTAAGGTTCATCAAATATTTTTCAAAATGTGCTTTTTGGAGCAGAATCTAATCCTGAACTTCATCAGTCTTGCTAATTTAAGAGAAAAGCTATGTGGGGAAAATAACTCGGCGGTTCAGTCGTCCGTTCTGTAGGAACGTTATCTGTGAGGAATGTAACGAGGAAGAGGAAATTTAATGGAATTACATAAAAAGAAAAAATCAACCACTACACTTACTTGTAATGGTCAAGATTGTGGATACCGGTAACATTCATCTAGTTTAAACGAAAACTGATAGGAGACTAGACTAGAAGTCAGCATCCCCTTTATTCCCTCGTTACCCAGCATGCAGTGCTGCTCAGTGTTCCACTTGTTTCGCTCAAATCCTATCCTCTATTGATCGGGCCCCATTGATCGAAGCTGATGTCTAACCCTGATCCCTCCTGATATAATCAGGCTAATGATGGCAGATTAGCCCGTTACTTTACTGCCTTCCTTACTGCAGCTGGAACGGGTGGGTGTCCTTTTAATGACCTCTTTCTTTTCCACCCTCCTCCCTCTCAGTCTCTCTCTTTCTCTCACCGCCACTCTCTTCATTCAATCTTTGTCTCTCTTTTGTCTTTTTCTCCTTTTCTTTCACCTCTTCCACATCTTTTATTCCATGTTTAAAAGTCAATCTCTGTCAAAAGTCCAATGCCTCTTTTATTTCTCGTGGTTTGCTCAAATTTACGCAAACATTCTTCCCGTTCATCGCCACTCTCCTGGACATTCGGTTTGTCACCGGAAGGGTTTTGCTCAGGTTTAGACCTGAAAGGCTTCAGATTGTGAAGGAAATGTTCTCTGGGAGACAACATGGAATGGAAATCAAAATACATTCACTCACTTTTAAAGGAATCAGGGTCATGGAATTTTTTGCATTTTTAATGGAACAAGGTTATAAGCTTTAATGCAAATCATTAGAATGAAATCTGATCAACATCCGCAAACATGATGGAAAATAAAGATAAAATGTAAGTGCTAAATGCCCAAACTGTTTGTACCTATTTTTTCAGGGGTTGCATGTTGTTTGAGAAATAACTAGGGTGAAAGTTTTACTGAGACCTGGCAACCCTGACTCAAATTATGTAGTAAAAAAAAATAATAATAATAATAATTCTAAGTTAGACAATCTTTATTGTAAATTTACCAGCAAGTAACTCATAAGTTACCGTATTAAACAAACAAAGCAATTTAAGAAGACTAACAACTGGTGGATAAAATACTTCGGTCTGGTTTTGTAACCAGGATGGCATTCGACTTTAGATCCAATGGATGTGTGTCTGCGTTGGTGCGAACCCCACTTTTAGTAACAACTTTTAGTGCGTACCGTTGACTTAGACATTAAGGTCCCAAATTGGTAACTGAAAGAATGAGAAATAAATCCCAAAGAAATCCCTGGGGGACCAATCATGTATCCATAAACTGTAAATAGGCAACTGTATGTATAGGCTGCATCCTGTTTCCGTTATGACTCAAGTTGGATACAAAAAAAAAATGAAAATTGCGAACCCTCGGGGTGGTGGTAGCTCAATGGTAAAGTCAAGGGGTTCCTGGTCAGAAGGGTAAGAGTTCAAGTCCCAGTCTATTATCCTGCCACTGTTGGCCAACACAGCTGGATCTTGGCTGATCCTATGATCTGATTATGAATTCTTAATGAGTTGGTACAGTATATGTGAGGAAAAAATTGTCCATGATCTATATGTGATAAATCAAGGCCTGCTTTTACTATTATAATGCAGCAGAATGGTGATATGTGGACAAGTGGACAGCTTTGTACACAAGATACTGAATCCACAGTATCATGTTATATTGATGTCAAAAAACATTCAAAACTTCAACCAGGATTCTGTCAGATCTGGTAGAGTTATCAAATCCTAGCATTATAAATGTAATAGGTCTAGAACAGCAGTTCTCATCCATGTCCTGGAGGACCCCCGGCCTTACACACAGCTCCAGAATGCTCGTCAGACAGATAGTGGCAATGTCAAAACATTTTGAACATTAAACCAGGAATTAATGAATAATGTCTACTTTGAAATTCTAGTTTAGACACCACATCAGACAGATTCTGATGGCGTCATAGAACATGAAAATAAGGGAGAGTTATGGAACACAGGTCCATAAGACAGATACTGTAGGTAAAGAATGTTCAACAGTGAACTAGGAAGATCTTCTTGGAAGATCTAATTCTACACCATTCATCAGACAGACTCTGACGATACCATAGAATATGAGAACATTGAAGGGAGCTTTATGGAACCCCTGCCCTGTCTGAAGTTCCAGCCCTAGAACGTAAGCTATTCATCGCCAAGATTCTGACGATGTCACAGAACGTGAGAATATTAAACCAGGATTCTGTCAGATTCCTCGGACACAGTTGCATTTCCCACAATGCATAGCATTCTCCTGCTAAAATTAAACTTCAAACAACTCCATCTGGAACAAATAACGCTAAATGTTTAATTAGAGCCAAGGAGAATGTCTGATCATAATTTGCGAGCGGATAATTTGAAGGCAGAGCCGACCACAACCGTGTCAACCTTGTTTTGCTGCTGTTTATTTATTTATTTATTTATTTATTTATATGTTCTATAATATATTGCTGGAACAAGAGCTTTTTGTCACTTGTAGGTCATATAGAAAATGACATGCATGACATGTGTGTGTGTGTGTGTGTGTGTGTGTTTATGTGTGGGGTTATGAGGCTGGCTGGAGGATTAAGAGAGGATAATTCTAAACAGCTTAAACTCTTTGAGCATAGTAATGGTTCATAGTGTTTGTGTGACCATCACTTATCCCCTCTTAATCGCGTACATAAAAGCCAAATCGAAATAAAAATGTCAATTCTGCAACCTTTCCTCTGATCTCGGGGGCAGGCATCAAAGAGAACAAGCATACGGATTACAATTACTCCTCGCCAGCTGCTCGAACACCGAGCTAACGCAGTGGAAAATTACTGGTTTTCACCATTAATTGTCTGATTTTCAACTATTAAGTCACATTTAAAATTGTCCTAAAAATAGGGTTCAGGTCAGAAAAAGTGCACAAGCTGCGTGGGCTCTAAATGACCGTGTGTGAACGGTCAAAGCAACAAGCACGTGCAATCATTCATTAATTAATTGTGCTCGTTTAAAAAAAATGTGCGATCCATCCATCACTCGGTGGATGAAAGAGTTCAATCAGCTCGGATCGATAACGTCTTTCAATCAATCACTCGCGGACTTGATTGATCTGTAAGTGGTGTTAATGTGCACAAAATCGCCTTTCAACCAGAATAAGCTTAGTGCAGCTATTCACTGGAGACTATGGCTGTTCCTAGCAGGTTGTCAAGACACACACACACACACACACACACACACACACACACATACACATATACAGTACACACAGATGAGGAGCACATGTAGGGAGCATGCACAGGAGCGGCACCAACAGTGCAGAAGCACATGGGCATTTCCACATGCCAATCACACTCCAGTGGTGCTGCCCACAAATGCCAGAAAGTCATCATTACTAACATATGTGTATGTGTGTGTTATTCAAACAGACTTCTGTAGATATTCGAAGCTCAGGCTGTGTGCTCTGATACGCACAAAAACGCACTGGCAGCTGGGCAAAAGAGAGAGAAAAAAAGATCGGAGAACAGCTTGGCATCAAAACTTGGCATTAAGACAATATTTTTCTACAACACTGATCACAATCTACACTTTGGAATGCACGCAGGAAAATATTACAACCGCCATAGCGCACGCAATTCCAGGAGATACGGAAAGGCAGAAATGAACAAAGTTTGGGGTTTATCCAGCATTCCGAGACTATGGTGCTTAAAATTCCTGCCGGTATCTAAATTGCGAATCTGGACAATAACATTTATCATTATAGCTACGCGGGAACAAGACAGGACTCAAGAGATGGCAATGGAACAGCGACAGCTTCTCTCATTCTCTCACTTGAGAGCTCTGGACTTGATTTTAAGTTAACTGCCAAACCAAAGTGACACCACTCTGCCTGGGTAGCCAAATCACACACACACACACACACATCCACTAGCTAGAGAGAATGATGACTAACGCTAAGCTCCAAAGACACCACTGGAACGCTGTGCAGGCTCTCGTCCTTCTTGGCCAGCGCTCAAGGTGGCGTTTGCAGAATCTAAATTTAGAGAAAGTTTGGTGAAGTTTGTTACATGACTGTTTACACGAAGCTCACAGACAGAATGCTATTAGTGTGTAAGCCTCAAACAACACAATGGTGCAGGATATGGCATGAGGTGCCGCGCTGCAAAGCACAGCACTTCATGGTTGTTTGTGTGTGTGTGTCTAGGGAGAAGTTATAGCCAGACTTTTTTCCGATAAAATCTTGAAAGGCTGTTTTACTATCTCAGGGAAAATAGTACCAAAGTGTCACTGGTGTGACTCCCTCGTCTGTTGCAGCTTTCATTTTCACCTGTAAATGTGGACATAAAGATTTTAGATGAATGCTCCTAAGACTTCTAAATGCTTTCTTTCTTTTTTTTTATTTCTAGGTAAAAGATATCGTCTAAATGTACAAAAGGTGCACCCTGGAAGGTACCACCAGAAGAGGTTAGGAAAACTCTACAGATCAAAACTGACTTTCCAAAATAAAAAATAAAGTGAAAACCCTGATCTACAAGATCATCATTAACTCAGCAATTCCAGCACTACTGTTAAGGATGCACCAGTCCCGCTTTTTCATTTTTAATACGATACCAATATCAGATCTCCAAGCATCAGCCGTTACCCGATACTGATCCGACACTGACATCCTCACAGTAAGTACTGGTTGCCAAGTCATTTGATCACAGGCAGGTCCGTGGCCTGCTGTAAGACGAGCTGTGTCCTTATTGTCACACACATTCACAGCATTAAATTCATCAGTGGATCAGATCCAATACCAATCCACAGGAGGACATGGGTGCATCATTAAATTTTTTCATTGATATGCGAAATGCTATAAATTAGAAAATGAGCTGTAAGATGATTCTAAGTGAGTCTGAATGTGTGGCAAGATGTGTGAACAATTGCCTCTCAGTGCTGAGATAGGTTATGTTCCAGTGACCCCAAGGTTATAAGTCAAGAGCTGATGGCTATAAAGAAGGAAGAGATCTAAAGACAAGGCCAACAAAACCAAGCTTTAAAACAAGAAAAAGTGGTCAGTTCCATTAAAAACATGTGCACATCTTTATCATGAAAACTATCCAAATCTCTATCATGAAAAATGTTGGAATCCAGTTCCTCATGCTTTTGTTTTAAAGTGTGGGAGAGAGAGAGAGATCTGTCCTTAAACCCTGCCAAGCTACAGTTCTGCATAAGTCAGCATTTCTCTGCTCTAAATTAGGACTTAGTCACTACACCCACAAGTGAAAGCCGTGGCACATCACTATTTCAAGACCAAGGTGACAAGAAGGCACGGTGGGAATCCGTTCCGTGGCCGCCTTTTCCGTGTTTCCACCCAGAGAGCACAGAGGCACCGTTCAGAGGGTGTCTGATCAGTGTGTGAGAACCGTAAGCCGAGCTGTTTGTATGGAACCCGCTGGGAAAAAACATTCCAGAGGGAATTTTCAGCTGCGTTTTGGGCTGAACAGGTATGGAAATGAGAGGGTAGCACCCCTGATTCTCCACCTATAAAGCTTGACATGGAGACCTGGGGAGTAGCGCGACCCAAACAGCGACCCGAAAACGCGCTGCATACCGACGGCGTCCTGTCACACTTGCCGGACACACACACGGCCAATGCAACAGTGGCGGGATTCTTTCTGCGCAGCGGTTTTCATATGCAAATGGAGGGTTTAGATACGCTATGTGACACAGGCCTTGCCCATTTTCACACTTTTGTTCCACTTTTCATTGCCTCTCTGAGAAAGACTGTAGAAGAGAGAGAGAGAAAGAGAGCAAGACAGATAAAGAGAGAGAGAGAAAGAGAAAGAGAGAGAGAATGCAGGAACAATGACTTGGCCTCGCTGTTAAATACGCTTATTCAAATCCTCTCCTTTTTGTCTGTTTCTCTGTAAGGAGTGAACAGAAAATATCACTTTAACCAGGGCAGGTCATTTAGGCAAATAAATAACTTGAATCGTAATCGTTAATTAATATTTTCAGGAGTGATAATACTAAAGTAAAACAGACAAGCAATCTTGTTTCATTCAATACACCGCAAAAAAAAGTAAAATTCTCAAAATATTAATCAGCTTCCTGTATTTATTCTTTTCTTTTTTTTTTTCATTTCAATAAAAATAACGTACTCACAAAATCCAAGATTCAAGCTTGCAGTATAAATCAATCATTACATTTTCTTATCCTTGGTGTTCTGTCTCGTACCAAAAATATTGTAATCCTGACCTCCGCGTCACTGCAATTCAGAATTTTTACATTTTACAATCGACTGGACTGAAATTTTTCTATTGTGTTGGTTTATAGAGATTATAGAACTTAAGGTTTGAGCTGGGTTAGACTGTCTGAAATAAAAATGACACTGTGTGTTTTGTTGATTGCTAAGGTAAAATAAAAAAAAACTACTGTATATAAATAATTACACCATGGACAGTTCAGCTGTTGTTCTTAGGTTCCTTCCATACCGCTTGGTGAGGTTCCCATACAACTGTTTATCCATAACTTAGTATTATGGTCACCACCACAGTGACTTACCATAAACCAATATTTAAGTACTTTATTTTTTTAGGCTTCACATTTATTCCCAATCTGGCAACCCATATACTGACTAACCATTTTTACAGTCATAAATTTCTTTCTTTTTTTTAATAAAACACAACTGTGCACCAAATTTCACCACAGGAAATAGTGAAACTACCATCAGATAGTATCAGAAAGTATATCACTGTATAGAAAAGAAAAAGAAAAAAACATTAAACCTGAGGTAAATTACCAAATTTAAATTTCCTTTAAGTTACCAAGCGATGCTATCCGATCTGAAATAATTAGCAGGTTTCGTTGATGTTGATATGGTCACCACCACAGTGAGTGAAGTTTTTCTTTCTTTTTTTTTTTTTTTAGGCTTTACAGTTCATCTAAATCTGGCAACCCTTACTGATTAATGGATTTTACAGTTATAAATTTGTAAAAATATAACTGTGCATCAACAGTTCACACACATTTCCATTTTTCCGTGATAAAATTACGTGAAGCTTCTGTGAAGCTGCTTT
>JAOTRS010000017.1:16263012-16296783 GCA_028565755.1 Dinotopterus cunningtoni
GTTTAGCTAGTAAGTTTTCTGCTAATTTAGCCTCATGACAGCCCATTGTTGGAACATTAGCTGATGTAACAGACACAGTGCTAGCTAGCTTTAGTGAACAGTTATCTATATTTTTTTGTAACTAAAGGACTAAAGTGTGCCTATATGTTATATATTTTTATCAAAAGACTAAAATTACATATCAACTACCTTTTACCATGAACTTGGTTTGTGGTATTAGCTTGCTACCTACTTAGCCATCCAATTTAGCTTCATGACAGGCCCTTTGTTGGAACATTAGTTACGTGATATTTAGCTTTAGAGAACATTTAACAGTTAAAACATGAACAAAGTTGCTGAGTTTTGTCCTAAGCCGCCTTGAGATTGTTTTTTTAGTTTAGCACACAATAAACACATTTGAATAGTATTAGCCTTTTTTGAGGCGTGGCACTGTGTGTGTGTGTGTGTGTGTGTGTGTGTGTGTGTTTAGAATCCGGGCGTTATGGAGCTTACTCCTGAAACACAGCAGTGCTGGAGGCAGCTTATGTTTTCGCTCCCAACGTCTAGACGGCGACATCATTATCAGTCATTCACACCAAAACACTCATCATGTGTGCGCACGCACACACACACACACACACACACACACACACACAAATACAGCCTGATATCTAATTATACACACACGCAGTGTAGGTTGTATAGATGGGTGTGGTGAATAAGCACAGGAGAGGTGGGAAAAAACGCACAGACACACACAATGATGCGCGCGCACACACACACACACACACACAAACACACAGAAATATACCTGGTAATATGAAGTGCAAATATGTGCACAGATTAAAGTCTGTGTTTTGTCTGTAATCTTTGTGTGTGTGTGTGTGTGTGTGTGTGTGTGTGTGTGTGTGTGTGTGTGTGCGTATGCAAGGGTATGAAGTCAGGAAAAGCTTTAAAGCTTCTTACACCCTCTCTGCACAGGCATCTCTCTCCCTCTCTCTCATTATTATTCACACCGATGTTGACTTGATACAGATCTTTATGACTCTTTTCCTTTACTTTTCTTGTCTCCCTTTCTCCATTCCTCACCTTTGTTTATCATTCTGTCCACAGCTTTCTCTTTATTCTTTATCATTTCTGTCTCTCACATTTATTTCATAGCTTCCTTTTATCTTCTACCTTTTCACGCTTACTGTTTTTTTCTCTTGTTTTCAGATTTCAGACTTTTCTCACTCTCTATCCGTGTATTCTCTGCGTGTTTCTTTGTGTCATTCAGCTTTTTAGAGTAACTCTCTCTCTCTTTCTCTCTCTCTCCTTGTAGCCCCTGATGAAACAGTCTCTGTGGGGCAGCAGCTGGAACTCAGCGGGCGTGTCCTGGGGCAGGGACCATCGAGGGCGTGGCGTCGGTATGGCCGTGCCCGTCTCGCTCGGCCAGATCTCGCCCATGAAGAAGCCGTTCAGCAGCGGGAGCGTCATCGCCCCGCCCAAATTCCCACGCTCCGGAGTTTCGCACGGCCCTAAGACCTGGAGCGACGACAACGTGTTCCGCACCGACAACAACAGCAACACACTGCTGCCTCTGCAGGTACAAACCCAGTGTGTGATCTGTCTCATGTGTAGAATTAAGCTGCATCAGGAATCGTTCTAGAATTGAATCAAACCGCAAACTATTGACTCATAGGGAACCGAGACAGAGAGAGATAGAGAGAGAGAGAAAGAGATAGAATGTGTGTGTGTGCGTGTAAGTGGATCTTTCAGAGCTTAACCATTGTGTATGTGCGTGTTGAGAATAAGGCCGCCTCATTTCCATATGAACCGTGCCTGAGCACCTGGATTCACTTGTGTGTATTCATGCAGTCACTTGGCTTGACAGGGCCTGTTTTACTGTTTTACACAATCACACTGAGCATTACATCATACCGCATTGCATTATGGGGCGGTAGGTATCACAAGTCTCTGAAGCTCAGATCTTCCTACATCAGAAATGTTCTCTTTGTACATGGACCAAAACTTAAAGGAATTATGGGGGAAAACTGTTTATAAAGTTGGGATGGGAATCACCAACTTTATAAACAGCGCAATGTAAGTAGCATGATTTCAAATAAATATCCAGATTTTTCAGATTTTGTTACAATTCTAAACAAACCTAGCAAAGAATTTGCTCCTACCACACGGGGCACTGTGCTGAGTAAACCCCTGCAGGATTATAGAGGAGGAGCAACATTTTACCACTTTGTTCATTCGACTCAAGTTCGTTGATGTGATTCTGATAGTCCACATTCGTCTTCCTCAATTACACAATGTTGCATTATGTTACGTTATTATACGAGAACTTTTGATTGTACAGAATAACAGAAGACAGTTCTGAGAATAAAAATGCACTTTATTTCTCTATATAATCCCCTCCTACACTAATGCACTTATCTCAGAAAGAGCAGAATTTCGCCAAATTAGGGAGTTTATGTCAGACTAGGACAGACCCAGCTGAAATTTTTGTCTTGTTTGCACTGGAATACCAGTCCCCCCCAAGACCGCCCCCCCTCAAAAAAAACAACAACATTTGATGTGTTATAGATTATATTCCTTTAACAGCAAAAGCTTTTTCCTCTTATACCACAGCAATTTGTTGATCTTTATATCATTTCATATCATATAATATTATGCAAATATTTTAACTGTTAGATTGAAATAAAAAAGGTGGTATATCCACTTTACACTTAAAAATTCCAAAATGTAAATAAAAGAATTAGTTAATGTTAACATCAACAGACACCTGTGATTGGTTGAAAATATGTCCCATATAGCAAGTTGACGAATCACGAAACACCTAATGTGCAGTCGCAACCGGCACACAGTTAGCGATTTTGTCATTCCTATCAAATTAAGTGACTTTATTTATTTTCTTTTTAGAAATAGTTTGCACAAAAATCACAAAGAACAAAAAATGAAGCAGGTGCTCAAAAACAATCACTTGATAATAGCTTGTGTAAAACTGTTTCTGTCACACATACAGTGTTAGTGTCATTTTCCCTTTTTTCATTTTGATCATGCAAATGTCTCAAGCTTCTAAAGTTCTAACGCTGTGTCTTTTTGGCTGGTCCTTTCACTAAGCATCATAACCACCATGTCATTACTTTGTGTTCACCTCCAGTCTTTTGAGTTTAGCCCCACATGGTTTGTCTCAACTGTCCCTCGTCACTTTTTCCTCTTCCTCGATCTTGCGCCCTTCCTGCGCTTGGGAATTCCACGCATTCCTCGTGCGTCTCCTTACTTCCTGCCTCATTCTTCTGGACTGTCCTGCATGCGTCAAGGTTAGGGAAAGTGACCCAGACGCAGCCAAGAATTGGAAAGGAAGGGCAGAAGGTTGGAGTGAAATAGAAACAACAATGTGTGGAGTGTTTAATACTAAACTGCTAAACTGCTTACAGACTCCAGATGGCTTTTAAAGCTGTCGGTAATAAAAACACGAAGCTCAGACTGCTCACTTCTCTCTTCGCATTTGTACTTGTCGTCGTTTTATTTTTGGCGGCTGGTGCTGATGCTAAACACTACACTTAGTGTTGCTAGGTAGCACCTTCTATGCAGCAGTGGATGTGCAAACCACAGAATGTGTTGGGGGTTTTAACAGCATGCTAGAGACCAGAAAGCAAGGCTCTCGTACGTTCTGAACAAGAACGGAGCTGATTATTTCTCCACTAGCCTTTCTTTTATTGATCTTGTATCACTTTGGGTTTATTAGCTTACTTGTTAATGTTTATATTAGTCTTAATTAATTACGTAAAATTAATTAGCTATGGCTAGCCAGGTCAAGGCTTTTATTGTCATTTCAACAATATACAGTTTAGTACACAGTGAAACGAAACAACGCTCCCTCCAGGACCAAGGTGCTACTATACAACATAAATTAGCAACATAACTTAACAGAAAATAACTAGCTAACAAAGAAACCTAATTAGCTGGCTAGCTGAGCCAAGACAGATTGACATGAAAACATAAATTAACAAGATAAATTAACAGAAAACTAACTAGCTACTGTAACTCTGAGACCTAATTAACCGGCTCGCTGGAACAAGACAGATTGACATTTTAAGTTAAAAGAGAACTATCTACGTTTTTATACAACTTAAAATGCACGTGCAAATGTGCAAACAAGAGCGACAAAGTGACAACGCGACAACATTGCTAGCTACATGATGTTAGATACATTAATGTTAGTTAGGTAAGGTAAACATGCAGCTACTTCTGATATTTTGCGTAAAAAAATAAAAACAGTTATTTTATGCTTAGCACTGTTTTAGGCAAAGAAATGAAAAAAGAAACACTAGTGGTAACATCAGATTTTTTTGCAATTGCTCGAGCAGATTAAACCTAAGCCGACAAAATGAGGACCAGCCAAGGCGACCTGTGGGAAGCTTAAGGATTAGGTTTTAGTGCATGTGCGCCATATGGATACTGGAATATCTCCAACTCTGTGGTAGTTCCCCATGAGGTTAGAGAATATTCTTTATAATGATTAGGTCCACAATATTGTTCATAGTTTCAGCATGCGGTAAAACGGCTGAAAGTCGTCGTTATTCACGCTGAGGGAGCTCACGTGTTTTGCTCTTTTTAGTAAATTCGTTCATCCTTCAGGGAGACAGAATTTCTCAGTATCCCATGAATTATACTTGTTTATTATGAGCTGAATCTCAGGTTGGTTCCTCGGCTTGGTTTGATGCGTTCAACTTCTTGTGATTGTAATTATATATAGTACTTTTTTTTTATTTTTGTTTGTTTGCCTTTTTGTTTTTTGTTCTCTGTAATATGTACAACTAATAACGTAACCTTTTCTTACTACGTAGTAAGTAACTACAGTTCTAATCGATTATACAGTTTAATCGATCTTTTGTTGGTCGGTTCAGTTAATTTAATCAAAGGGTTATTTATCGATTCAGAATCAATTCACAATTTCTACATTATGGTACGGTCAACTTTTGCATGGTAAATGTTCTAAAACCGACAAATTCCTTTAACAATATACCACAAAAGTTTTAGCAGAAAATATGAACCACAATGTACGTGCAAAATACTCTTGTTTAGCGAGATTATCGTTTCTTCTTGTTGTTTTGTTTTGTTTTCTAGTTCATGGGCAGTTTGTGCAATACGGCCACCTACTGGCCTGGAGAATAAAAAAAAAAAAGTGTAACGCATTGTACCGGACTTGACATTTAAACAATCAACAAGACAAGTTACACAGCATTTCAGTGTTTATTAGATACTTTTATTAGGTTTTAATACTTATAAGAAATGTAGCAGCTTGAGACAAATTAGACAATAAACGTTAAAGCTGTTGAATAGAATGGAAATGAAAATGGCAATGCATTGCAACAGCTCTGAAAGTAACAGCGGTTGCTTATTCATTGTTCCGGATGTCGCTTGAGCTATCAAAAGC
Organism: Dinotopterus cunningtoni; assembly: GCA_028565755.1. NCBI lineage: Eukaryota > Metazoa > Chordata > Actinopteri > Siluriformes > Clariidae > Dinotopterus > Dinotopterus cunningtoni. Next base: position 16,268,423 of record JAOTRS010000017.1, read on the forward strand.
AACCTTTAGGATAATTACAAAATTTTAAGTTGAGTTTTCTTTTTTTTCGACAAGTGTAGCTGATATAGCAGGTATATATATTATGTACCGTATGTTATCCAACAATTATTTAAAGCTAGAATGAGGTTAGTTTTGTTGAGGTTGGGTGTTTTGTCTTTGTCCTACATCAGCTAGCGTTTTTGTTTCGTTTTGCTTATCGGCGAAACATTTGAATATAATCATGATAATGACTGTAAATGCATCCGCGTCATGTGTTGTAACATCACTTTTTACTGTCGTCATGATTCCAGTTGGGATAAAACAAACCTTGAACTAGGGTGACCACTGGCTTGACTCATAAGTGGAGGACGCTTGTGTCCAAAAGTGAAGACTTATCATGAACATACAGTACAAAGAGGCAAAGAGGTTAATGCTACACTTTTAGTATCATTTTGTCGTCATGGTTTTTGTCTATAGTATTATCACAGTATGTTATAGAGATCCCGAAGGCCAGTTGTATAACTTGAGCTCTGAATGTACTGTGTTGTAAGATAGCTAATACGTAGCCTCCAGTTCTACTTATAGTTCCAGCGACTCCAGTTTGTCTTTGTGTCTCATTCTGTCATTAAAGTCTGATATCATGTTATCGATCCTCTGCATATCTGTTCATACTATCTCCAGTCTTTCGACATGTTTTTACTATTAAAATTAGAAATGCGCGCGCACCACGGTTACACTGGTTCCCATGCAATGACACAGTAGCGAATCAGAACGTTCGTGCTATCTTCAGGAAATGTTTTTGAGATGTCGTTAAGCTTGTCGATAGTATAACATGATCCAGAGCTAGGTTTAATCTGGAAAGTGGGACACGGGAAACGCTACAGCAGGAAGCAGGCCACGTGCTTGGTTATTTACGGTCATGCATGACACGTGCATATGTTTCTAAATGCAGGATATCAGCACCCAGTATGTGTGTGTGTGTGAGTGTGTGTGTGTCATGTTCTCCTTAAGAGCAGTCAGTGTGTGCAGTAAACATTCCCCTGACTGTCCACACTCTTCTGCGGGATTGCTTTTACTCAGGACAGAGGCACAGGATAGCCTTCTGACATTTATGGCGAAGCAGAAAGAGATGTTATCTGTACCACACACACACACACACACACACACACACACACCCACACAAACATACTCCTATTGACTGTCCATGGGGTTTCCTAAAGGTCAACGTTCCAGGATATCATTTTGCAGAAATAAGGGGTTCCGCTTCAATGCTAGTTATAAACACACCGCTCACATGAGCCAGCACAGGAGGAATCTCCCAGCATGCACTAGGATACGAATAAAATCCTGAGGCTCAAAGTGGACTAACGGTGCATAATTTATTTTATCCCACATCGATTTGTCTATGTTACTATTAACTATATTCTGCCTATTAAAGAAACATACGTTGTCCTTTTTCTCGTTTATAGTTACATTTATGTCCTGGGACGTCCAAAGTAGAAGTTAGTTCTATAAACAGGATAGGTTTTGAAATGAATCTACACCTCCTTCAGCGCTGTTATATAACCTGGAATATGTTTTGTCCGTCTCAGGATCGGAGCCGAATGTACGACAGTCTGAACATGCACTCGCTGGAGAGCTCTCTGATCGACATCATCCGGGCCGAGCAGGACCCTCTGAAAGGTAAGACTCACTTCCTGCTTCCTGCTTCCTGCTTTCTACTTCCTGTGCACTCTGTTATGATCAAACATCCATGATTAAAAACACCCATGATGTAAGATACTACAAAATGTGCAACTGGAGTAAAGGAATGTGGCTGCACGCTTTTAGACTAATGTTTATTTCTTTCCCTTTAGCGTTTGTGTGATTACTAAGAGAGAAAAAAAACAGCAATTTGTTACTGAAAACACACAAAATCTAATGGCGGTTGTTGGGATTGTTAGCATGAGGAAGAGATGAAGAACGTGATACACAAGATTTAATCACAAGTCCCAGTTTGACTCGAACGCCGACTTGAACTTTTGTAAATGCGATTGAAAGATATGAAACATTAAAGTTATTAGATGTATAAGACGTGTTGTCTTTTAAATTCAGTTTATAGTTACGCTCGTGTCTGGAGTGCGTATATCGTTTTTCCACCTTGTTTAACAATTTCATCATCCAAGTGCGATTTTCTTTTTAAAAACTCACGATTTCATTCCGTGTGCGTTTTCTAATGTTATGTAACTCGCTGTGTAAGGTGCTATCCGCCCGCTTCCACATACATGAGCTGACAGACGCCTACGATTGGCGAGTGCGTCTCGTGCCAATTTGACTTCCCATGTTCATGAGTCTTTAAAATAGATTTAAATCTGTGACGCAAGCGTTTCTTTGTCTAATTAACCGATAATTAAAAAGATTACACACACACCTCATTCATTTTCTTTTAAATCAGTCCGGTTATTAATGGATGATTAGGGTGCTTAGAAACATAGTCACTAAAAACAGGAAAGGAGCTAAAAATCCCACACACTGACCACCTCGATTCTTAGTCATAAATAAATGAATAATAAAAATAATAATAAATGGTTTCACTGGCATCTGTGCAATGTTAAATATTTGTCTGGAACTTGAAAATCCTGGCTAGAAGACTTTAATGTGTGTGTGTGTGTGTGTTATGTGTGTGTGTGTGTGCACGTTTAAGGTTGTCTGGGTGTGGCAGGGTGTTACGGTGCTTCTTTCTCTTTCTTGACTCATTGTGCATTTAGAATTCCTTCATACTCATTTCCTAGTTGTATATGTGTAGCACTTATACCGATAAAGCTTGTCATGAAGCAGCTTTACAGAAATCAACCAGATGTTGATTTCAATCCAAGCGGTGAGAAAAAATTCTAATTCTACTGTCTCTTCAAGAAACCTTGAACCAGAACTGAGTTTTGAATATTGTGCTATTGAAAATGGCTGCCTTTTAAAAAAAAAAATTTTGTCGATCATGTGAGACATAATCATCACAGCATCACAAATGTCATGGCAGCTGATAACCGTGTGACACTCAGCTTTCCGTTTCACTCCCTCTCTCTCTCTCTCTCGGTCGCTCTCCGATGTCCAGGCCGCATGGGATGTCCATATCCTGGCGCCGATGGCCTGCTGATGCTCAATGGTAATTACATCAACCAATCACATCTCTCTGTGCTCCTTCCTATTGACCCCATCGTCTGTAACCCAATAGCAGCGCATTTACACCGTATCTGTTTACATTAGAACACTGAATAGCGTGTACTGTACTCTGATACAACGCTTTGACATGATTAGCATCAGGAAATGTATGAAATGCAATGATACTTCCTGAAATGTTCAGATATATATTCCACACCTTTGCACCCACATCACTTTCACATCAGCTTATAATGTGTAATTTGTCTTAGTTGCTGAATAATAAGCTGAGACTTATAAGCTGCTTATAGATGTAAGCAGTTTTGGTAAACCAGTTTCCTGTAAAATTAGTTTAGACGAAAACTAAGATTATAACATTATAAGTGAATAATAATTTACAATTCTTTTCAAAATATATGACAAAAGGAAGAGATTTTCTTCAGTTAAAATAATCCAGGTTACAGAAAGCAACCGAAAATGATTGTAGAATGAAAACATACCAGTGACAGAAACATTACCATGCAAGCGAGAGCTAAGCGGCGAACCGAAGCTAACCCGCAAATAAAAAGCAAACCAGAGGAGAAAAGCATGAAAACAGACCAGTGAAGGAAAGCGAAAGCAAGCGATTTAGCAGAGCCAAACAAGTAGAAACTTTTTTTTTTAAAGTAGAAAAAGAAACGTAAAATTGCAAGCGAGGGTTAACCTGTGGAAAAAAACCTACGCGAAAGCAAACCTGTGAGTGAAAGCAAACTAGTGTAAGAAAAATTATCTGCTGAGTGGAAAATATTCAGTGAACAAAAGCAAAAAGCTAAGAGATAATTAGTGAGTAAAAAAAAAAGCAAACTGGTTAGTAGTGAAAAATAGTGAGTGAAAGCAAAACAGTAAATAAAATAGCCTTGTGAACAAGAGCTAACCAGCAAACGAAAGCACACCAGTGAAGAAAAGCTAATGAAGCAAACAAACAGCAAAACATTGACGTAAAAGTAGCCTTATGAGAGAGAGCAAACCAATGAACAAGAGTTATCCAGCAGACGAAAGCACACTGGTGAAGGAAACCTGAACACGCAAACAAGTTGAAACCAACAAAGAGAAGCAATCGAGTTAGTTTAAAGTACATAAGCGGCTGAAAGCAAACAAACGCCAAAACCCGCAAGGGAAACCAAGTAATGAGAAAAACAAACCAGTGAATGAAGGCTAAATAATTAAAGACATCCAACCAGCTGGCAAAAACAAACAATTTGAGATAGCAAACAAGAGCAGACAAAAAAACAGTTTAAAGCATCGAGCAGAAACAAACTAATAAATGATGCAAACGGCGAGTAAGTGATAACAAAACATTTAGGTAAAAATAGCCTTATGAGAGAGAGCTAGCCAATAAACAATAGTTATCCAGCAAACAAAACCAGAGCTGTGCATGAAAGCAAACCAGTGAAAGAAAGAAAAGCGACCAGGCTAGGGGTAACTTGTAACTGAACCAGAGGGTGAGAGAGAAAATCATCGATCAGCCATGTGGTCAAGAGTTAACCAGCGAACAAAAGTTAACCAGCTAATGAAAGCAAAAGAAGTAAAGGCAAGCGAAAGCCAAGCGAACAAATGAACAAAGGTGAACAAGCGAACAAATGTTTTAACCAGTGAAAAAATGAGCGAGTGAATGTAAACGCGCAAACGAAAGCAAACTGGCGAGCGAAAACAAACCCAACAACATTTTAATCTTGTTTTGTTCGTGTGACGTCGCAGGCTAGATGCCTTGAACTGAGCAATGTCAAACAAAAGTCAACTCATGAGATTATTAGGCCACGCCCAAATAGTTCTACCATCGGTCTATTTAGCGAGCTTAGCCGTCTTTTATACTGTATGTTTCCAGCCTGATTTTTATTTAGAATTTGCTGGGAATTTATAATAAAGTTCGATAGAAACATTTATTTACAAAGGGTGTTCAAGTCAAACCGGGACTTTTGATTGTGCAGAATAACAGAAGACAGTTATGATTAAAAAACTCCCTATATTTCTCTATATAATCCCCTGCTACACTAATGCACTTATCCCAGAGTTTCCCTAATGCTTGGACACCATCAAGGTAGAAAGTTTTCTCAGTACGCCAGCGCCATGATCTGACTGTCTGGTTCACGTCTGGAGCTTTACACTGGCTTCCCAGGAACTCCTATAATGACCCAAAAATGTGGAAATGGCTTGGAGCGAGGTCAGAACTGTACCAATAACTCTCAGCTGAGATCCTGTAATGTGCAAGTGGTGTTGGTGACAGATTGTGTGTACAGTTCCTATGGACAGTTGTGTGTCTTCTGCAAGCTGGCGACAAGTTATTCATAGGACGTTTACAGGAACGACTGCAGTGGGCTGTCACGGACATACGGCCGTCTTTAAAACGTTTGCGCTGTTTCTGATGATTTACTTGCGGTTCAGAGTCTCATCACTGTACTGTGCTTAAAGTCTTCGGTAAATGTCGATCACCTCGACACCTCCACATGCTAGAAATCTCATCACAAGTCCCGGTTTGACTTGAACGCCCCTCGTATTTCAGGCCATATTTGTTTATTTAGTTCACCAAGCACCTTTAGTCATTTTGTAAGGGTCGCGGCGGGGGGGTGCATTTTAAGCAGACGCTTTTTATAGCATGGCCTTATCACATGCAGCCACCTGGGGCCTGTGGAGAGGACTATCGAAAGGTCAAAGGTTGAATGAGGGGCGGATGGGGGGGGGTTTGTCTGGAAAGCCTTGCACCATCCATTATGTTGATCTTGGGCATCTTCATATTATGCTGTTCTGGTTGTGTGTCTGAGAGAGAAAGATATTACAATCGAATTTCCCAGAGAAAATAATTGCATTATGGTAAAGACTCCGACGCCGTGGATCCCGTGTCGTCCCTCTAAAGTCAGAAAAAACCCGATGTAATTAAACCGGTGCGCTGGCAGACATCTTGGCAGTAACAGCACTTATCCTGGATCAGATCTCCCTGTTCGTGTGGCTCGTATATCCTTCAGTGCTTTTTATTTAAAATAGATAAATCAGTAAGCTCAGCAGCAGGAGCATCAGCAATACGGTCAGAGATGAGAGATGTTTTTCAGCTACGTCTCCTGGCGATTTTTGTCGATGGCACCATCCCAGTCCTCGGATTAAAGACAGGCCGAACATTCCAGAGATCAAGTGTTCTGTCTTCCAAGCAAAAAAAAAAAGGAGAATCTAAAGAACTCGCATATTTTCATGTGACCAGTTAAGGAAATCCTGTTCTGGCCAATCGGCTTTCTCGTCCGAGACGGCGCTCGGCCAAACAATCCTTGTCCATTTATAGCAGCACTGGAACTCGAAGCAGAACGTCTGCTTCAGCTGAGACCGACTCGCTTTACGCTGTCCAGTCTCTGGATCCAGTCTGTATTTTTAGCGCTTTACTCCGTCGTGTTTCACGTCAGCCGCAGCTGCTCGCTTTCTTTTCCAATGAGAGATCGTATGAGTGTGTGTGTGTGTGTTTTGTTCTTTTTTCCTTTCGAAGCAAAAAATAACTTGCACATCATTTTTTATAATAAATACATGATGTGATATTTATATGAGCAAAAAAAAACATTGTTTAAATATCAGATTGTGCATAAATTTTTCTTTTCTTTTAGAGAAACTGCACTGTTCTGTAATAGTCCCAGTGTGACGTCAGAGCGACACACAACCTCTGCCTTCTCACAAAAACAAGGAAAATACAGCAACAAGCAACAGATTAGCCCTTGACTCATTGTTCAGTCATAAATATTTTAATAGTTAAGGTTGTCAAGAGATATGTTTTTTTAATAATTATTTTTTTAAATATTCACACATTGACTTCTTCATTTTCATCCATGACGTTTGTGGTTGTACCCAAGGGCTCACTGACGATCGTCGCGTGTATGGCACGGTAGTTGCGCTGTACTTCCTCAGTGTGAGTTCCCCAAGACGCACGTGATTTGATAAAATCGAGAACACGAAGTTGAAGACGCGCAAACGGAAGCAGTTCACAGAACTATTTGAGAACCCCAGACCTGGTTTAATCTAATCATTTAAAACTGTTCTCCGGTTCTAGTACGTGTCCGATCATATTCATTACCCTGCGTCACATCGAGGAAGCTTGAGGAATTGGGATTCACATTACATTTAGATTTGCATTCAATCGTTTTAACACGATTTTTAATGAATCACAAGCGTTTGCGGGTTAATGCAGAGACATCGGACATAATGTGGTTCTGAGTGGGGTTTCCACTTTAAAGCACGTCGTCTTCAAAACATTCCCGACACATGACCGAGGAGGTCACATGAATCACCAGGGCTCGGTCGGGGTCATGTGACTGGCTGTGTGATGTCGGCTCACATGACTGACTGGAGACAGAGAGAAAGAGACGGGATGTCTTTGAGTAACCCTTAGCAAGCCCTAAAAGTCCACTTGAACATCACGCTTGTCACTTCAAATAGTAAGTTCAGGCTTTATTCGTCACATATACATTACCGCACAGAGGAATTCTTTATTCTTCGCGTATCCCAGCTTCGTTGTTATTATGCCGGGGTCAGAGCGCAGGGTCGGCCCTTATACAGCGTTAAGGGCCTCACTCAAGGGCCCAACAAGGGGCAACCCGGCGAAGCTGGAGCTCGAACCGTTAACCTTCCGATAAGTAGTGGTTTAAATGGTGGCTTTTTGGAACATTCTGGAACATCACCATTTTTGCTAATATTAAGTATAGATATACATTGTATAGCAAAGGAGTTATTAATAATGATTTATAAAATAATAATAATAAGAAGAAACCTTATTTATGGGTTAATTTTTATATACTTCGCAGCTCAAAGTGATTTACAGTTAAGTAGGAAAACAATAGGATTTAAATAAAATTTTAACTACTGATGAAGTTACCCTAAAATTCATAAAATAAACAATGCAACCACAAAGTAAAGCTAACTTCTTGTTATTTTTTCTTTATTTATTTGGTAATTCATATATTTATACAGTATAATACTGGACAATACATGGACAAATAATTTTTTTTACTTTGTAATAAAATATACATAAAATTTCTTTCCATAAACGTTAGATGTCGCAGCCACCGGGCATGAAATGAGCGTAAATTTACCCCCCTCCCCCCAGCACACACTACAGAATGAACGGTTAATACAAATAACGTATTCATCCATTTGGATTTGGATTGTCCGAGGAACTTTCAAGTGAAGCGATTCAGTCTGATCCAGCATCAGCAGTCAGACGCTCTCCATCGCTCTTTGTGGGTGAAGGGATTTGAACCCACAACCTTCAAGGCGCAGATTTACTCCATGGTCAGAACATGTTCTATAGCAGCAGCTCAGACATTAGTGCAGACTGTGATTCAAATTCGGGTTACATGAGGGTTATCTTCATGCGTTTACCCTGTGAAGGCGTCTGTGTTGAACGCATACGGAGGACGTGTTCAAGTTCAGGGTTTTGCAGCAGTCTCCAGTCTTCATAAACACGCCGGGCTGCATTTTTTCTTAATGACGTAACTAGAGACTGGAGTTCAAATGACTATTAATCGCATAGCTGCTGTTATTTAAGAGATAGCAGGAGCTTTGTTCGTGATCGTTTCATGACATGATCGTTTTAACTATAACCTTAAACAAATACGAAGCACAAGGTGTGACCTTCATTAACTAATTAATAGGAAATTTTGTTGCGGTGCTTTATACAACCATGTCATGCATTATTTTTCCTGTTCTATCATGCCTGACGATGTTGTATTCCTAAATCATGGTGATGACATAACCTTTAATATGAATTACAGCCTGTCTTTAACCTGCATTTACAGCTTCACTCATATCACAGCTTTTTATCCTCTTTTCTGTTCACATGCAGCGAGGAGTTACGGCAGACGACGAGGTAAACGCCACTCCCTGCACCGCGCAGCTCTCCCATGTCTGACTTTTGTGTTTTTGTCACGTCAGCGTTAGTGCTGGATTTACTAAAGCTCACGTTTAAACGTGCTTTAGCTACACCACGAGAGTTTCGGTGGTTAGAAGGATTTCAGCCAAACTTGTTTGTGTTATCTTTTTGATCACGTGACATCACGTTTAGATCTTTTTGATGTCTGAGCTTGTATCTATTACTGGCGTAAAAGATGAGTGATGAAGAAATAATTCCTGTTCCCACATTTGATCTTTTCTATAGGACGTTCCTCCCTCTTCCCGATAGACGACGGTCTCCTTGACGACGGGCACAGTAACCAGGGCGTACCCGGCGTTCTGGGATCTTCCGGTTATCCGCATCAGAACGGCGAGCGCATCGAGAGGTTCTCACGGAAAGTGTTTGTGGGCGGCCTGCCACCCGATATAGACGAAGGTGATTCGCAGAAATAAAAGATTGTAGTTTTGTCGGAGTCATTACAAGTTTGTTCTATACATTAACAGTGTATAAAAAAGTAATTGCCCCCTTCCTGATTTTTCAGTTTTTTTGCATGTTTGTCACACATAGATAACCAGAGTAAACACAAAATGCAGTTTTTAAATGATGGTTTAATTTATTAATTGAAAAAAAAAAAGCTATCCAAACCTACCAGGCCCTATGTGAAAAAGTAATTGCTCCAGACTTTGACTAGGGCACTCTAAAACCTTAACTGAATTTTTAAGGTCATTCAGAAGTGGACTTGCTGGTGTGTTTCTGATGAAATCATTATTCAAAAACTGCATTCTGTGTTTACTCAGGTTATTATTTAAGTGTCCCAATTATGCAAAAACGAATAAATAATTAACCCAGGAAGGGGCAAATACTTCCTTAAAGAACTGTATATCCATTTTCTCCATCACAACTTATTCTCATGTCTTTTTTTTTATCTCACATGATTTTCTTGCCTGTCTCTAACCCCCCCCCCCACACACACACACACACATGCAGACGAGATCACATCCAGTTTCCGGCGCTTTGGTCACCTGGTGGTCGACTGGCCGCACAAGGCGGAGAGCAAATCCTACTTTCCTCCAAAAGGTAATTAAAAATATATAAAAAAAATATATTTATAATAAAAATTATTGTGCTATTGAAATTTACAGAGGAACAATTATAGAGAAGAAATAAAAAAACGAAAGAAAATCGTTCAATTCCTATGTACATATGTTTATGTTTTCATTTTTCCTTCCTACTGCCGATCCCTAAATTCTACAGATAGTATAAACAATCTCTAATCCGCTTTGTCAGATAATATTTCTGGCTACAAGGTAAATTACAGGTTTATATCGTTTCTGTGACTTTTGTTTGAGGAGAGTTGTATCTAACATGTTTGGAAGGAGTCTCCAGTGTCAGGGATTTGTTAAAGCTGTGATTTTACGAGCAGAGGAGTCTATGGCATTGCTTTTTGTTTTTTTTTGTCATATTCATTTCATGAGAGATAATAAAGGAAGGCTGTTGAGGAAATGACTGATTATAGCTGCTGCAACATGTCAGTGACTACAGGAAGTAACTGACCCGGTGGACGTTCCGCAGCATTCACTGTAATTATGAATGGATAAAAATAAAAAGCGCTGCTGTTCATTTATAAATAATTTTTTATTACCAGGAATTTTTGCATCAAAATCAAAATTCAGGTCTCAAACTGTGTAGATATTCAGAGATTTTTAATAGTTTAAACAATCAATCTAGCAACACACACCTGAACAACAAGAAATACGTACTAGTCATGTGTTCCAATATTTTTGGTCACTTGAACAACAAAATGTGCACGTGTTTAACATTCGAAATATCAGAAGTGAAAATGTGGGATTCTGCAATTTTGGAATTCATATTCATCTTTAGATCTCAAACTAAATAAAAAATAAATATCAAAAACAAACAAAAAAAAAACCTTGAAGTATTCAAATGTACTGGAACGGTGTTTTCAGTACCCCGTTCCAGTACTTTTGAATACTTCATATATCTTCAGCCTTCGCATTCGTACACACATCGGTCTGCACTGTGTTCACAGCTGCTGAAAGAGTGTTGCTATTTCTGTTATCTCTCCAAGGATACGCCTTCCTGCTATTCCAAGAAGAGAGCTCGGTGCAGGCGCTGATCGAAGCCTGTCTGGAAGAGGACGGCAAGCTCTACCTGTGCGTCTCCAGCCCCACCATCAAAGACAAGCCTGTGAGTCTTAACGTCTGCTTTTATCAAACAATCAGTGAGAAACAGTCACCTCGACGTATCTCTGGCCATCAGCATTGCTCCTATAAACCACTAATCCCAGCAGTGTTGTATAAATCACCACCATGAACTAATCAACATGCCAGTGTATGAAAAGAAAAAGGAAAGGGCCACAGAAAGGAGCAGTTATGTCCAATAGATATAGCTGTAGTATCTAATAAGGATCTGGGGAAATCTCATTGCATGCAGACACCACATAAGTGCGCATGTTTGGAATAGGGATTTTAATTCAGTTTGTGCTTTTCATATGGAACAATGCTCTCTATTTAGGAGGTTAAAGTCACTAGAACACTGTTGCTAAGCAACCAGGAAATTATAGGAGCTGAGGGGAAAAAACAATGATGTAGTTAGATATTAATAATAATAATAATAATAATAATAACAGCAACGGCTACAAAAAAATTATAATGCACTTTCGACAGTTTGTGTAGCATTACAGCTCAAAGTGTTTTATAAAGGGAAAAAAACGTAGACGCACAAGCAGCATAAGATCATAAAGAGGAAGTAGATAGTTAAAAAAGATATAATGGAAATACTTAAACAATAAATAGATAGATCTAATATAGTGCAAAAATAATAATAAAATTAGCTGTAAGAAATTGAGCAGATTAGGGAATTGCTGTATAGTTTCAGAAAAAAATATATAAATAAAAATAATTAACCAAAATAAAAAATTACATAAACATATTTAAAATAAATTGAAATGCAAAAGTACAAATCATCACTTATAAAACCTCCAAAGTTTCCAAAAGTATAAAAGCAAAAGCAGAAATTTAAAAAAAAGTTATTTACTAAAGATGCAGGATATGAAAGAGGATTTGTTTTGGCACTTTTAACATTAAGAAAGAACTTTAAAAATGTGATAACTTGTACACCACAAGAGGGTGAAGGTGCAGTTCAAAATTTTGAAGGGAAGTAGGTGTTAAGGAAATAAAAGAAACAGGAATTTACCTTGTTAGCCTGGGCAAATTTGAGCGAGTAGTGTTGCCAGATTGGGTGTTTTTCTGTAACTTGGTTAGTTTTTACAATCAATTACAGTGGAACCTTGGATTACGAGCATAATTCGTTCCAGAAGCGGGCTCATTCAAAACACCAAAGCGAATTTTCCCATTGGAAATAATGGAAACACAAATTATTCGCTCCACAGCCCAAAAAAATAAATACATAAAAATAACTAATACAAAATCTAAAGTAAAAATATAACAAATTAACCTGCACTTTACCTTTAAAAAAAAGTAAAAATAAATCCCCACAGATAAGTGTTATGTGCGCAGGCGTTGTGTGTCTGTGCATGTGTGTGAAGCTAAAGAGGAGAGGAGGAATCAGACGACGATTACCCACAATTCCGCAGCGCAAGAGAGAGAAAAACCGTTGGCTCAGTTGTGATCACGTGACGCTCGGTGTCAAAACAAGAAGCGCATGCATGATACATGATACTCGGTACTTGTAAACCAAGACTTGCTCGTTTTTCAAGTCACAGTTTATTAAAAAATCTTTGGTCGTCTTGCGGAACACTCGCAAATCGCGTTACTCGTAATCCGAGGTTCCACTGTACTTCAAAGTGTGTTTATGAATGGTAATAAATATTAGTGTAATTTTAGGGACAAAGTGTATGTGCAGAAACAGTTGAGCTATAGTATGAGTTCTAGTACTGATTTTTTTATTTATTTATTTATTTATTTATTTAATCAATCATCTTATAATCGAAGTTCAGCACTGCCCAGTCATTCTTATGAAGGCAATATCTCAGCAAAGCCTTAAGGGAATTTATTTAAAATTGTTGCAAATATCTACTTAGCCTGAAGGATAAACTGATTCAATTTTGGGGGTCAAGCGTCAAAGGTCAAGGTTGCTTTGACCTTGCGCCCATCCCATTATTTTGACCGCAATATCTCAGGAATGCCTTGAGGGAATTTCGTTAAAATTGGCACAAATGTCTACATAGACTCAAGGATGAACTGATTACATTTTGGTGCTCAAAGGTCAAGGTCAATGTGACCTCTAGGCCCTCCCAATCAGTCTGTCCCATTCTGGTGGACGCAATATCGCAGGAGTGCCTTGAGGGAATTCCTTTAAAATTGGCAAAAATGTTCAGGTCATTGGCTGTCAGATCACAAGGAGAGCGCACGTGAGAGTTTGAGCGAGCAAAAAATGTCATTTGAGCAACCTACTACTGTATGGCATACGGTGGCACAGTAGTGATGGTTAAAATCTACGGTTCACATGTGTGCTGAACTATGGGGAGAGATCTGTATGGATTGCATTTTTTTTTTTTATTAAACTGAAGATAAATTTGTCTTACATAACTAATTTCCTAGGATTGTGCAGTTATAAAAAATGTGCGTCTTGTTATTAGTTATTAGTGATGATTAGTCCATTATTGACTATGAGTGTGTTCAACAATTGAAAATACTGTCACTTTTGAATCGAATTTGTCCTGGTGAACTTATTGTGGTCTGACGTTTGCAGGTTCAGATCCGCCCGTGGAACCTGAGCGACAGTGATTTCGTGATGGACGGCTCGCAGCCTCTCGACCCACGCAAGACCATCTTTGTAGGCGGAGTGCCCCGTCCTCTGAGAGCAGGTAACATTTTCCTTTTCAGGGATGTACGGCTGGTGTAAACGTGCAAGACATCCACCTCAACAAGAAAATCAACAATAAATATCGGCTTAGATTTAAACTACAATAGTCTCAAAGTGTTTGTTAGCCTACGCTCCTGTTTTTTTGTAAATATGTGAATCATTTTATAGTATTACAACTTAATAAAGGTATATGGTACATTACAGTACTCTAACTTCAATTCGGCGTATCCTGTGTATTTTTGGAGTGATTGCTCCCCCTTGTGGAGCATCAGTCATGCAGCACCATGTTAAATAAAATGGCATTTAAAATGTTTTATTGCACAGTTGAGCTGGCTATGATCATGGACCGTCTGTACGGTGGCGTGTGTTACGCTGGAATCGACACCGACCCTGAGCTAAAGTACCCAAAAGGTGCAGGCCGTGTGGCTTTCTCCAATCAGCAGAGCTACATTGCAGCCATCAGCGCCCGCTTCGTCCAGCTGCAGCACGGAGACATCGACAAACGGGTACGAGAGCCAACCAGAGCTCATCCTCTATGCATTATTCCACTCCACTTTGGTTGATTATTTATCTATAACAGCACAGGCCCTGAAGTGTGTTATTTCTTACACTTTGCACCAGAGCTGTAAAGTTAACCAGTGTGCATGGTTATTCAAAAACTGATAATCTAAGTGGAAGTCTTTCTCGTGCAGGTGGAGGTGAAGCCGTACGTTCTGGACGATCAGCTGTGTGACGAGTGTCAGGGGGCGCGCTGCGGAGGCAAGTTCGCACCCTTCTTCTGCGCCAACGTTACATGTCTGCAGTACTACTGCGAGTTCTGCTGGGCGAACATCCACTCACGGGCTGGCCGAGAGTTTCACAAGCCGCTGGTCAAAGAGGGAGCTGACCGGCCGCGCCAGATTCACTTCCGCTGGAACTAACAAGCTACAAGGAAGCGCGCCTGAAGACCGAGCTATCAGTATAGAGCACCTAACAGTATACAGTATACATATAGAAATCTATGGATATATTTATCTTTATCTTTTGTAGCAGCCGGAAACACTACATGCCTCATTATTAATAATATATTTTTTTCACCAAATCACACACTTTTGCTCCCAACCACTCTCCTACCCCTATCACCCCAGTCCCTACATCTCAGGCTTTTGTGGTACTTTGGTGGTGGTGTTGTTTTTTGTTTTTTTGTTTTTTAACCGAGATTCAGATCAGAAACGAGATTTGTAGTTGATGTTTTTTTTCTTTCCCTAATTATTTTTATATGTCAGATTTAACGAGTAGATACGAGAATGTCTTTCGCATGAGAGGGCAGTTGTCTGTCTGTCCGTCTGTCTGTCTGCTGCTAAACTCCCCCCTCCCCCGTGGGCAAAGTGCGCAATTGTTTCTGGATAAACACTTGATGATGATGATGATGATGATGATGATGATCCTGGGGAGCCGCAGTGTAATCCAGTGGGGAAATCGGAGAACCCCGTGTTGAACTGTAAGCTCCCCTGCTGAAATCGATGCCTGCCAAGGGCTTTACCAAAGGTAGCGAAAGAAAACAATATTCTCGCTTTTATTAACTTCTGGAATGGTTTCAGGAACTCTAATTTACACACTTTGTAGTTTACTTCAAATGAAGTCGATCAGTCGAGGCCGAAATGTCTGAGGGAGCTTTTTCACGGATAACGAAGGTAAAAAAGAGTTCCCTTAAATAGTTCTATAAATACAAACAAAACTTCTGTAGCGTAATGCCGGTGTTCTGCCAGTCCGTGCTACCTATCATTTTTTGCTACTTAACGTTTCTGAATGTGCAAACTCCAACAAGTTTGGAAACTGTTGAATTCATTTAGTTGATTATGTCCTGGGAGCATTATTTGATGGGGATATTTGTCTATCAATATATGCTACTATCTCCAAAACTCTACAATAAATATATGCTCTAATAAAATATCAAACATGCCTTATTTACTGGCATTAGACATTTACCCCTTCAGTATTTAGCATTTTATTTGCTATCACTTGACTCCGCCTTCTAAAGTACAGTGTTTTACTTAATACGTAAAAATAACGTCCCTTCATACAATTTGTCCATTAATATTTACGCATAATGTCGTGGAAACAAATTAGTTTGTGTTTTCATATTACATATAAATTCCCTAATAAGGCAACAAATAAGCAAAAAGAATATTGTTTTCTATTAGATTTGGATATTTGCAAGGATACCAAATTGGCGTCTGTGTCCCCTGTCAATATTGGACCACATCTTTTCATACTCGGACGAAAGTGCTATCCATCTCTTCCGCCTGCGTGACCTCACACACACCTATGATTGGCCAGTACATCTATGATTGAAGTTGGACTGTGCGGATGCCACCACTTCCCCCTCAAAACAGAGAACATGGCCAATCTGTAGCATCACCCTGGAACCGAACTCGCAATATTTGACATAAAAGTGGCGAACGCGTTTCCATTGTGACACCCAGGAGCCCAAATGTGTTATTGTTTCACAGTATGAAGTATCAACATGAACGTTTTACGCTGGTTTTGGTTCGACACCAAACGTGCCTTGGCTGATTGACTTCATTTAGGATGAACAGAAAATTGCATATTTTTCTTTTTCTTCAAACTGCAAACTTTTTAAAAGAGGTAAAATGCTCAAATATTGATATGATGACCTGCAAGAAGACTAATCTGGTTTTGTGGGCTACGCTTTGCTGCTATAACCAATAACTAGACGTAGACGGCATTTTTAACCGAAATTGTTAACAATAACAATCAAAATGCAGCGTGTGCTCTCACAGGGGCGTGGAGGAATGGAATGTGAAACCGTACATGCATGCATGTGTGTGTGAGTATGTGTATGTGTGTGTGTTTGCATTATTTGCATGCGTTAGGGTTTAGACCAGTTTCCACATGCATAAGATTAATTTTATTTATCACGGACACTACAAAGCATGAGAGATTTTACAGGCTCTCAAAGTACACGATAAGCGTTAAGGAATATTACGCTGAAAATGCTGACTAAAAACCTTTGCATGCTTCAATATGGTATTTAATTTTTTTATTAATTTTTTTTTTTTTACAATGATAGCATTGTTAGCTCTTCGGTTAGCATCATTTAGTGAAGAAGCAGTGTGCCGTCTAGTGCTCTTGTACGTCTTGTCTGTGAGTGTAGTCAGTTTTTAGTTTAGAAATAATGTAGATAGTGGAACGTTACGATATCTCTACTCTCAAAAATACCTGCTTCTCACGCAGGTCACCTGTTGCTAGCTGATGTAAAGTAACAAGCAGATGAGTTTGCAGAATAGGGCTTTTTATAAAAATTTATTTCACAAAAATTCTGACTCAAAAAAATAACAATCTTTTAGAAGGATAAACAAACTAGCATATTCAGCAGCTAGCTAAACTTTTTTACCACAGAAAAAAACCTCCTGCCTGTAAAATGCTAGACTTTTTTAACCAGAATTCATGCTAACATGTTAACATGCTAACATAAGATCTTCAGGACAGCTTGTTCGTCAGAGCAGTAAACCTGACTCACTGAATGTTGAGTCAAAAGGAAGAATCACTAGGAAGATTAAATATTATAACTAGCATATTGATTAGCTAGCTGATGGTTTTTACCACAGAGATTAGCTAAGTTATCCAAAATGCTAGTTCTATAGGGTTTGTTTGTTTGTTTGCTTAAATTTTTTCAATAATTTTTTTAGAACACTGTCAATACAACCTTGTTGTTCACTGAAGCAGTAAACTTGGATGACTCAGGGTTGAGTCAAAAACAAGAATCAGTAAAAAAAAAAATGGGGGGATTGTTGCTGTAGTTGTTTAGTAGCTAGCTAAATGATTGCTTAGCAGTTGCTCAGCTAGCATGCTGCGTAGCGTGAAGGACAGACAACACAACTGGCGTTATATTTTGATTGTTTTTAACGTTTATGCGTAGTAAGCATTATGCAGAGGCGTCAACACTCTGGCTGTAGCATGTTTATGCTTTCTGGCGCCTTGCTAACGTTACATGGAATAGGGGATACGGCTGAAAATGAAAAATGGAAAATTAACAAGCGCTTACGTCAAAGTTTTGCGTCACTGAAAAAAAAAATCTGTTTTCATATCTTTAAATATTTCTTTTATTTTTCTGCTATGATTTTCTTGTTAGTGATGTTGACGCCTCTGCATCACGTTGTAAAAAAAACAAGTAACGTTCCTCAGTGCATTGTGAACAACAAAGTACGTCCTTCATCCAGTGAAACTACATTGTGTGAAAAAAAGAAGACTATCAAAATATTTTCTCAAAACAGCTGACGTTCTAGCGAATTGGTTAATCGTGTCACTTACTAGACGTCGGTGCTAGCATTAGCTGTGAAGGTGATATGTCTTTCGCTATGGCAGATATTCTTGTGTTTTTCTCTCCAGTTCTCAACGTGGAAAGAAGCGTTAACAAATATCTAAGAGGAGATTTAGAAGGCACGAATGGACCTAAAAATAGGTTCACAATAAATTTTTTTTTTAAAAGAAACAATAACAACAACTCAGTTGTTGTTGTTTTTTTTTTTACAAGTTTGTCATAGTGGTCTGCGCAGATTCCATCGTCTCGTCTATGTTATGAAGTGCAACTCTTTAGACAGTGTTAGGGACAATCTGTGTGGAAGCAAGGCGTGTTACACCACGTTTTGATACTGTACTTATCGTAGTCACTCTTTGCTTATCTAGCTAGCTAGCTAGTTAGACTCCATCCTGTATCGCTGTGCTTGTGGCGTTTTTCGTGCGATGTTTCCTTATTTATTGCTGAGTATTTATTCACGTCTGTCGTAACACGATCACGTGCACTACTGTACTCTACGTCCATAGCACATCGATGTTATCTGATTGATATACCGAAGTCTACTGTACACTCGAACACACAAGGAAAAAAAACTTAAAAAATTAAATATATATTAAACGTTTTATTTTGTGTCTTTGCGAATACCTTTTCATTAACTCTAACAGATTATTTAATAACTTTTATTCGTGCTAACTTATTTGATAACGTTGTCGGACACAATAACGTGCGATCTAATCACATATACGTATATATGGGACGTGAATGATGGTTAAAGAAAAAAACTCCATGAAGGAACGTTCCTGACCCGACCGTCACGTAATCCCTTTAACACACTGCTGTAGCTGGTGTTCATGCTCAGTACTGTGTCCTCCTATTTATCTCTCTCTCTCTCTCTCTCTCTCTCTCTCTCTCTATCAATCTCTCTGTGCAAAATGTGTTGTTTTGTTTTCCCTTTTTTTTTTCTTTGTCTTTTTGTACAAAGTGGTATTTATTTCTATTTTTGTAGATTGGATTGTATTTTTCTATTTGACTTATTTTTATTTTTTTTTCCCCCAATTATTTATGATTCAGCAGGGTTTTGGTGGACAAGAATAACAAGCTAAATCAAACCACCCATGCAATTATGTGTATAGTCATAGATTCGTTAATATATAGTTGCTTTTGAATATTTTTAACATGATTAAAACTTAATATATTCAGTTACAATATTATTTGAAGGGTTTTTCTATTATTGTTTTTGATATTATTATTATTATTATTATTATTATTATTATTATTAATTTCATGGAAAACACTTGAGCCTCTCTGTCTCTCCCCTCTCACTGACGTGCAGAAACTTGAACACACTTTTGAAAGGCTGACTAACCTCGGATCTGTGTCGTGTCGTGCAATACTGTTTCTAACGTTTGTATAAAAGAATAGTGAGAATTACAGTGTATACCTTTTTAACGCAGATTTATTTTTGTCATTGCCTATTTTGCAGAGTTCCGATTCACGGTTGTCATTTTTTTACGGTCGGAAAAAAGATGAACCCCTTTTTTTCATCGCGACTATTTTTAAAAACCCAGATCTCTTTGTACTGATATAAATGATTGTAGTTTATTTTGGATAGCGTTTTGCTAAGAAAAAAAAATAAACAAAAGGAGATTTTTTTTCATGCATTTCTATTTCATTTCATTTTGTTTTATCCTTTTTTTTATTTCACTTTAATAGTGGCCAAAAAATACTTGGAATAATTTTTCATATATGTCATTAACATTATTTTGTATTTTTATGTGAAAATATATAAATATCTAATTTTATGATGCTAAGATGTTATCCATTTGAATTATTTTTCAAGCTGAGATCTTTGTAATATTGTTAATGTTACTAGTTTCTAAATCAGAGTTCGTGTACAGATCTGCTCGAGCAGTTTATTAAGTGTTCGGATTGTAATTATTACTGAATGGATCTTTGATATGCAACATGAAAAATGATGTTGATTTTTATTTTGTTTTGTTTTTTTGTATTTTAATGGGGTGTTGATTACAATCTTTATTTCGTATTTCAGTTTCATGAATAAAGAGCTCTTCTGTTCGAACATAGCTGGAGCATTTGTATATTCGTTTAAGATATACTATATATACTTTTCTATTTTTGTATTGGCTAGGGCTTAAAGAAAAAAAGCCAAATAATTTTCCCCCTATTGTGACCTCATTGAAGAAAACCTTCCCCCAGCTTGTTGCTCAGCTTTGTTCTTGCCTAATAGGATGGTGTTTGATAGTAACGCATTGACATAGCCATTGAAGCGACACATTAGACACAGACAGAGGTTGTTAAGAGAGAGTTACTTAAGTATTGGAAGATGGGCTCTCAGATGAGATAGTTTGGTCTTCAATAATAAATTTTTTAAGAGAGTTACTATGATAACTATGCACACTGCCTGGCATAAAAAAGTCACCGTTTCAGAAGGGTCAAATTATTGGGCTGCTTCAAGCAAAAAAAAAACAACTAAAGAGATTTAAAATTCCAGAAACTGGGTTAGGATTTCTCCAACATTTTATCAAAACTAGGAAGGAAAGTGCTGAACCATCAACTTTGTGGAAGAAATTTGGTCTGGAAAAAAAAAACAATGCATGGAGATCACTTAAACGCATGGACAAGTTAAATGGTAAAAAATCAACAGTAAAAACCAAAGCTATGTTTAGTTGTGTAAGCAAGTGAATTTACACTAGTTAGTGAGAAAAAAGGCTTCAGTTTGCTAGGGACCAAAAAGATTAGACTTTGGAGCGATGGAAAAGGGCCATGTGGTCTGATGTGTCCAGATTAATCCTATTCTAGAGCGATGGGCGCATCAGGGTAAGAAGTGAAGCACATGAAGCGATACACCCACCATGCATAGTGTCCACTGTACAAGCCTCTGGAGATAGTGTTATGATCTGGGGTCGTTTCAGTTGCTCAGGTCTAGACTCAACAACGTTATTTGGCAATAAAAAGAAGTCAGCTGAAGACCTGAATGTACTGAAAGACCAGGTTATCACATCCATGGAGTTTTTCTTCCCTGATGGCATGCCCATTTTCTAGGACTCAGATTGTGAAAGAGTGGTTCTGGGAGCATGAGGAATCATTTTTACACAGCGAACTGACCATCACAGTGTGCCTTTTTTTATGGCCAGGCATTGGACATATCACTTCAAGTAAATTAAGGTAACAGTTGAATGGTTCATTTGCAAAATTAGATAAAGGCCATTCTACAAAAAAATAATGAATTAGTCTTTAGTATAATCCTTTATACATGTCACATTCTGAAATGTAAATTAGTTGAGTTATTTTTTAGTTAATCCAAAAGTTGATTGGTATCGATTGGTATTACAGACAGATAGATAGACACGCAGACAGACAGAAGATGATTTATGACAATTTATTAAAAACAGAGAGATCTGCTTTTACTTATGTTACTTAGTAGTCCCGGTTTGACTTGAACCATAGATAGATGGACAGATAGACAGACAGAAAGAAAATGATTTGTGACAATTTATAAATAAATAATAAATAGATATCTGCTTTTCATTATTTTTTATCTGTTATTTAGTCTTGGTTGGACTTGAACCATACACACACACAAGGGATGTTCAAGTCAAATGGGGATTAAGTGTTCTCTTAATTTTTTAAGAAGGATAGATAGATAGATAGATAGATAGACAGACAGACATATAGATAGATAGATAGATAGATAGATAGATAGATAGATGGGCAGATAGATAGATAGATAGATGGATGGATGGATAGATAGATAGGCAGACAGACAGACAGATAGATAGATAGATAGATAGATAGATAGACAGACAGACAGACAGACAGATGGACAAACGGACGGACGGACGGATAGATAGATAGATAGATGGGCAGACAGACAGACAGGTAGATAGACAGATAGATAGATAGATAGACAGACGGACGGACGGATGGACGGACGGATAGATAGATAGATAGATAGATAGATAGATAGATGGGCAGACAGACAGACAGACAGATAGATAGATAGATAGATAGATAGATAGATAGATAGGCAGACAGACAGACATATAGATAGATAGATAGATAGATAGATAGATAGGCAGACAGACAGACAGACATATAGATAGATAGATAGATAGATAGATAGATAGACAGACATATAGATAGATAGATAGATAGACATATAGATAGATAGATAGATAGACAGACAGACAGACAGATAGATAGATAGACAGATAGACAGACAGACAGACAGATAGATAGATAGATAGATAGATAGATAGATAGATAGATAGATAGATAGATAGAACAGGTCAAAGAGGCAGAAGTTAAGTTTGAAGAGCATTAACAATTATGTCAATAGAAGGTAATCACAAAAATTGTGAGTGTGTAAGTGAAGAGGAAGCCTGTATTGGTCACATAACAGTAGAATGGAATTCTTTTCTTCATATATCCCAGGTATGAAGCTGGGGTCAGAGCGCAGGGTCAGACATGGTACGGGGCCCCAGACCAGATGGGGTTAAGGACTTTGCTCAAGGGCACAACAGTGGCAGCTGGTGCTTGAACCACAGACCTTCTGATCAGTAACCCAGAGCCTCAACCCACTGAACAACCACTGACCACTGTGTGTGTGTGTGTGTGTGTGTGTGTGTGTGAGAGAGAGAGAGAGAGAGAGAGAGAGAGAACTAGGCCAGAAGTTCTCCAATAACTACATTTACATGGCAGTTCTAGTTGAGATAAGTTTTAAAAGTGTGTGTGTGTGTGTGTGTGTGTGTGTATGTGTGTGTGTGTGTGGTATGTGAGTATGTGCAGAGTGGAGTCCTCTGAATGACATCGACGTTCCCCCTTCACACCTGCACTGAAGGGTGAGAGCTTCCCGGAGCTCCAATATGCTGAAACATCTGGCGTGTCAAGTAAGAGAGGTTTGTGGTTGACTGTCACTTTGCATTAAGGACAGAATCGCTGTCAGGGACGTTGGAGCTACTTTCTCAGAAAGGGTGCTGGAGTTTTAAGACAAGGTGCTGTCTGCCCACCGGCACAGGTACATATCTGGGAGGTTCAGGTGTCACATTTTCATCTGGTGTTACCGTCTCTGTCTCTCTCCAGTGTTTAGCTGGCTCAGGGTCAGAGGGAGGTATTGAAATGCTTTTGTGATATTGCTGACCTAATTTTAATGCACCAGCTGCCCAAAAAACACTTAGGTCTGGTCAAACGATTTATTAATTTCTGATTGCAGGGGCATAAGATCACTCGGGATATCCTGGTTCAACCCCACTCAGACTCAACCCGTCTTGGATGAACCTTACCTGGTGAATTATACGATGTCAACGTTCCAGTCATTCGGTGTGAGGCTGCTGGACTACAGGCTGTGATTTTGAAACGGTCGGCAGGAATGTACTGTATGACTTCACCTGAAACATTGCCTTCATCCAAGCCGACCAATTAACCAATCAACTTTGCTAGGGAGTAAGGAAAGTGTTTGTTGCTTGGAGGTCTAACTTCTGCGTTGAACGCATTGTTTGTATCTCCAAAAGTTTGTAACTCGAATGTTCATATGTAAGAGACTTACTGTATTTACTTAAGTACAGTAAGAAAAAATACAGTATTTACTTAGTCACATTTAGTTTGATACTAGAGAAAAAAAATCTAAATGATTGACATTAAAATTGATTGATTGATTGATTGATTGATTGATTGATTGATTATTGACTTTATTACCATTCGGCGTCTGGAATACACAAACATCAAAACACTGCCTGGTGTCTTCAAACACATTTGTAGTAGAAGACCTGTTGCATAAAGGCAGTCTGACACACATGTTCATGGTGTTGTTAAAAGATATCCCCATGCTACATCCCTAATAATATTATTCCATGTTATTTATCATGTAAGGTTAGGATTAAACGAATATGAAAGTCAGACACATATAAGCTTAAATCATTTATGGAATAAAAAAACCACACCCTCACTTCCAACATCTATGATTGCTATCTATGAAACACATTAACACTCTCAGCATGACTGTGCACAGATGATCAGGAACATAATATGCTAATAAAGCCATTTATTAATCAATCAATTAATTTTATTGTTAATCATTTAGATTTTCTTTTTTAGTAATAAACTAAATGTCACGGTTAAAGAGACCTCAGATAAAAGCAAACGTTTTATTGCAACAGTGTTTTTGAAAATGTCTGTGGAAAATTTTAGGAATCTAGTTTGACAGGTGTGTGTGTGTGTGTGTTTTCTAATTGACAGTTGAACTAGATTTGATTTATGTTAACACAGGGAGTTTAAACAGAACGTGCTGTAATTGTTGTATTTTTGGCCTTTCACATAGAAATGCTCATAAATCAAGAAACCTGATGTGCAGGTTAAAGAAAAAAACCTGGAACTTCTAAACACAACTTTTAAAATAACTCTGTAGAACTAGTGTTTGACCTGTAGAGGAAACCAGTACTACACTTTACATTAACTTACCTAATGGCTTGTTTATAATATTTGATTCGGAAGGATTTTCTAACAATGTGAAACTGTTTAAACACTCAAACTGTGTTGTTGTTGTTGTTGGTCTTTCAGCTGCTTCTGTCAAGGGGTCGCCACAGAGGGGCATCAGATCTGCACACAGCTTGGCACAGGTTTTACGCCTGCCTTGGGACCAACACTGCATGCAGTGGCTGGGGTTTGGACACGGGGTGGGAATCGAACCCGGGCCTTCTGCATGGCTACCACTGATTCACCAATGTCCTTTAAATCAATTGTAATTATTATATTTTTCTTTTCTCCATCCTCCATGATGTTAGAGGTTAGTGAGAAGACCAATCTCACGTGGCATGACACAGGTTAGGAGAGAATATATATGTAGACATGCAAAATAAATGTAGGACTCAAAGTCATAAACAAAATATTTTTATTATATTTTATATATTCATATGCAAAAGGTTCCAGATTTCAGAATGACTTATAGTAAAATGTATGTATGATTTATTAAACGATATTAATAACACGAGTGTATGAGGAATCAGCTTCAGCTGCATGCGTACAAGCTCCGCCTACTAATCCTATCTTTACCTATAAATCCGACACGCACTGATTTCCCCTCATGTGTGTCTAATTTAGTGTAACTTAATTAGGCGTTGCAATAATAAGCTAACAAAAGGAATACAACAGTTATCCAAGCAAACAGAAAAGAAGTATTTTGCGTAGAAAAGAGAGTTAACAGTGCTGTGAATAACGATGGCAAAAACTATTGGAAATAACTGCAAAATCCATTATTTTTGTCCGTTTTTTGCTTCTCCTTTATCATTGAATGGCTATAAACTAGGGAGGGTTAATCGTATAACACACTTCCTGGCGACACGTGAAGCCAACTAACTGCTTCTTTTCAAACTGATGATAAGCGCTATCTGCCCTCTTCTACATACTCGAGCTTGAAGATGCCTGAGTGGCCAGTATTGTTATGATTGACAAGGGAGAAGAGAGTATGCCCCTCCCACTCTGTGGTGTCTCTGCCTTGTCATTGTTAGGATACCAAAATACAGTAAGTATGATCTCCCAACAATAGTATGAACACATTTTTCTTTCTCTTCTTCTTTTGGCTGTTCCCGTTAGGAGTCGCCACAGTGGACCATTTGTCTCCATCTACCACATCTTCTCCTGTCACTCCAACCTCCTGCATGTCCTCCCTCACCACGTCCATAAACCTCCTCTTGGACCTTCCTCTTCTCCTCATGTCTCGCAGCTCCATCTCTAACATTCTCCTCCTGGTATACCCCTCATCCCTTGTCTGCACATGTCCAAACTATCATAAACTGTCCTCTTTAACTGTCCTACCTGCACTGTCCCTCAAATATACTCATTCCTAATCCTGTCCATTCTTGTCGCTCCCAAAGGAAATCGCAGCATCTTCAGCTCTGCCATCTCCAGCTGTCTTTTTGTCAGCGCACAACATCGCTGGTCTCACTACCGTCCTGTAAACCTTCCCTTTCATTCTTGCCGATACCTTTCTGTCACTGATCACTCCTGCACCCTCTTCTTCACTTCTCCACCACACTCCCCATTGCTTTGGATAGCTCCCTACCTCTACCTACCTTGCAGCTGCACCTTTCTCCCACCCTCTCCCTCATTTACACACATGTACACTGTCTGCCTGCTACTGATCTTCATGCCTCTTCTCTCCACTGCATCCCTCCACCTCTCTAGACTCATCTCAAACTGCTACCTACTCTCAACAACGATCACAATATCATCCGCAAATGTCATAGTCTATAGGGATTCTTGTCTCCCCTCATCCGACAACCTGTCCATCACCACTGCAAACAGGAAGGGGCTCAGAGCCGATCCCTGATGCACTCCCACCTCATGGTCACTTCATGCCTCTTCTCAACACATATCAGGACATATGTTTATTTAAAATCCCCAGAATAATCAGAGCTTTTTGAGGTAAATTTCAGGTTCTGCTGCGACAAAAGCAAAAGACACTGTTACCATGGAAACGTTTGCTTGCATTATGATTGAATTTGAGTCTATGCAACTTTGATAAGGCATTTTAGAAACAATTTGGGAATAAATACCAGAAACAGCAAAACATTTTATGCCACTTTGACTCTTATTTAAAATCCTAAATTCAGTATAATTCAGGAGAATCATTCAGCACTGAGGCTGCCTTACCGGAAACGTAAACCTGCGTCATTACAATAACACATTAATTTCAGTCACTTAATTGTAATCGATTGCAAATATGTGCACTCGGATTCAAAATAATAAAGTCCTGCTGTGTGATGATGAAAAAGTAAAGAAAGAAGAACAGCATGGCAACAAGAAGGACGGAAAGCATTTCCAGTCGGCGGTTAATCCAGCCTGCTCGATCTCTCATTGTAAACAGTTTAGCAGCCGTATGTTTCTTAGGTTATAAATTTTTAAGAAAGGCTTCCGCCGGCAGCATCTTAAGCTGCAGTTGAAGCGATTTGTACTCGGGTATTATGAAGGTGAACAGCGCAGGTTGACTAAAGCCCCCCTGACGCTGGGTGTGAGCTTAATCTAATACATAACGCCGTGATTTGTGTAATGGATGAGGCTTAACAGTGCAACAGCCACTAATAAAGCGCAGACCCGAGGAGACTCTGCTGTGCATACTGATCCCCTCATAACCCCCCACACCACCACACACACACACACACAATAAACCAGTAATGAAGCGGCTTTATCAAACCAGACAGGGCTGCATTTTACCCGTATCCCTCTTCCCCAATATCTCTCATTACACTCACTACATCCAGAACACAAGAGACCTACAACAGTGAATTCTGGGTAGAGTGCTGCTTGCTGATAGACAAAGATGAGCATTCAGAGCACAAATTGAACATCGATAACGCAATAATACAAGTGGAGGAATTAAGTGCACCTGAGAGACGTGAGGTCTCCCCGTCTTCAGGACCGGTTTTCAGAAAAATGCATACCTAATTTTTCTCACATAAAAGTCATAAAATTATGTTTTTTTAAAACTAAATAATTAAACATGCTTTGTAGATGATAAGCTATAGTGTATTGACATGGTTTAGTGTAAACTACTGTATAAACATGAACACAGCAGCTGAATCCTGGACATTTTGAACCTGCTTAAGCCCCTCCCACATACAGTTTAATTTGGGATTTGTCCCATTAAGTAGTAAAAGAAACTTTTTCGGGAGGCAAAAAGACTCCCAAATGTATCAGGAAAACAACAACAACAAAAGTTTATTACTTGAAGCTTTTCAACACAGTGTGCGCTAGTGGCATCTAGTGGTCAAGTGCAGCTGCTAGTGGCTAAAGCAGGCAAGGGCATGGTTTTTGAAGATTCTGTGCAATCTGTGTATTTAGTATTTAAATTATATATTGGACTTTACCATTTTGTACAATTGCAATTTCTACTGACTGTTTTTCTTCATTTGTAGCTGATACTTTATTAGATTAAATTTAATCAATGTCTTTAACCAGGAAGAAGTTTGGCAAAATAATTATACCTAACAGTCCTTATATGAGGATGATACAAGGATATAGACAATAAAGTTGGGAGAAAATGTCAAGTCCTCATATGAGGACATTTGGGTCTCAAGAGTCCTGGCAGTGATCCAGACTCCCTCTGCCGTCTGGACCTGTCTGACCCATTCTGGTGCCCCGCTTCTGGTTGGAGATCTCGTCACATGGATGCCCCGTGTGTCTCTTTGG
>JAOTRS010000017.1:16299383-16308448 GCA_028565755.1 Dinotopterus cunningtoni
TACACCTGAAATATTAAAAACGATCTGCTTTGGGAAATGAATCGTTTGTACAAATTTGAAAATCCATTGAGTTTGGTTTAGAAATGACGTAAGTACATGAACCTCTCAGGCAGTGGAATAATCATGTGAATCGATTCACGAGCAGGAAGGAATCGTTTTCCTTTCCCGTTTTGCACAGCGCTAGTATCGTGTGATTAAAAGAAGGGAAACTAAATTATAATATATTGATGTTTCTGATTGATCTTTCTTTGATCTTTCTTGAAACACTGCCTTGAACAAATTAAAGGAATCGATTCACGAGCAGGAAGGAATCGAATGAATTTTCTTCTACAAGTTAAAACAAGATCAGAGCGTTTGCTGAGAAATATATGTAGTATATATCAATCAATCAGTAGTTGTTAAGAAATCATAGTAATAATAAAATGTAAAAATCTGAAAAAAAAATTGCTTACAAGCATAAACACACAGTAGGATAAGTGAATCGATACTGCTGTGTCGATTCTTTCGATTCCACCGTTCTACTTGAGGTAAACACATTCTACATTCTACAAGTATTTTTCTTTACTTGTTATATGTTTTCGTTGTTCCAAGTACATGAATTGGTCAGATTTAAACTCGTACACAGTAAAACACTGAATCTCCCACCACTTAGTCTCTAATCCCAAATAATATTTGTTGCCTTCACACCTCAAGCGTCTGGGTTCGATTCCCGCCTCCATGGGAATGTGTGCATGGAGTTTCCTCCCACAGTCCACATGCAAACTGGGCGAATAGGCATTCCCAAATTGTGTGTATGTGTGTGTGTGCCCTGCAATGGATTGGCACCCCATCCAGTGTGTACCCTGCGCCATGCAAAAAGTCTTCTATGATAGGCCGTATGTAGACCCTGTATACAGGATAAGCAGCATAGAAGTCAAATAATTGATTGAATATAATTTGCATGACTGTATTTAACCCATGCAGGTGATTTAGGTGTGTGAGGAAGGATGGACAGCGTACATGTCCCCACGGAACCTCAGGAGCATGGCGATGTCCAGGAAGTGAGAGGTGCCTACAAGGATGACGGAAGATCATCCACAAAGCATGAGAAAGTTCTTGGTGCGGAAAGGTGTGGGTGTTTTTTGTGTATTTGCACATATTTTATGCATTTGTGAGAAATTCTTCTTCATGCATTCTGAATCTCAGCTTCACCAAGCGAAAAACCTCCTCGGTTTATCATTTGTTATTAATAAAAGCCAAAAAAAAAAACAATCAGCTGTGACCCAAAGACAACGGTCTGGAAGCAATAACATTCCTCTCAGTTTTATTCAAGCATGATGTGTTCCTGGCTGCAGAACTGAAAATATTACACATATCCCATCACCATATATGACATCTGAGTGTCTGACTATCTCAGGGAAGAGTGATAGAAAATAATCTTGAATCCCAAAATTCTGTTCAAAGCAGTAAAATAGTTCAAAGCTCACATTACTCTTAAAATAGCCTGCTTAGTGGGATGCCAGATATTTCAAGAATGCACAATACACTTCTGGTAAGTTCTTGATACCATGTGGGGTTTTATATTAACCATCTCTGAACATCTCTTTCAACACTGATGTAAATCATTTTATTATTCACCAGTACTTAAGCCAAGCATGATGTTGCAACAAACCTTTTTTTTAACCAATGCCTTACATAATAAATAAATATATAAATTCATGGGGAAAATGATTAATGCCTTGTCATTACATACACTACCGCCATCCAGTGGTGCTACAGGCATACAGCAGGAGAGAGCTGGCTCGCCTGTCCCCAGTTGCCTGTCCATGAAGAGTGACTGGTCCATGGAGGTGCCACTTACACTAAAGCCAGCAGATAACACTCCTGAGCAATGGTATACCAATATATCCATATCATATCATATCATATCATATCATATCACTAAAGACTAATGCTGTCAACCGATTAAAAGTGTTAATCTAGTTAATAACCCGAATCCTCAGATCCGAAAACCAACAACATAGAGCCTTAGCTACCTGAGCCACCACTCCCACATCTTACATTAAAATGTATTTTTGTAATAATCTTTCCTCAGTCATTTTTTTTAATCTGCATTAAATGGGAAGCCATTAGGGTCGAACTTGGTCATATAATTAATGTGAGTAAAGTAAATAGTAATGCTATTAATCACATGCGTTAACGTGTTAATATTGACAGCCCTACTACATTAGACACTACTATGTTAGTAGACCATTTTGGCACACAGGTGTCTCCTATAAGCTGCCTTTGAGGTGTGGATAAAATGTGTG
The DNA here is from genome assembly GCA_028565755.1 of Dinotopterus cunningtoni. NCBI lineage: Eukaryota > Metazoa > Chordata > Actinopteri > Siluriformes > Clariidae > Dinotopterus > Dinotopterus cunningtoni. The sequence goes on from JAOTRS010000017.1 coordinate 16,301,672, forward strand.
GGGGTGAGTTGTGTTTGACAACCCCCATCATTTCATCCCTCTTCCATTGCTTTCATTGGTTAGATGCTTTGTAAGCTTTTCAGTCGGATGGGGTGGAAAAAAATATCTTGCTGTAAACCTCATTCACTGTATCTCTTCTCATTGGTAATCCATTCCCCAATAGATGATATTATAGACCTACAATGTTCACATATAAGGTTATTGTGCCTGATGAAATGCTTTAACTACATACTGTACATAATGTTTGTCACTAGAAATAAATCTGTTCTGTTTTATGTCTAAGGGCTTCTCTAGAGACCAAGAGTTCATCTTCTCTAAGCTGTCTATCCATGAGGAGCCACCAGTCAATGGATCCACCAGTCAAGTTTAAAGACAGAGCACCTACTGAACAAATGTACTATCCATATTTGTTGTTAAATATTTGTTTTTAGTTGGTGATTTTTAAGTTATTTACACACGTCTGTCTTTTCCTAAGTACGGGAAGGCAGAAACGCTCATGTGCTCCCAGCTGTGTGTCCATGAAGAGTGCCCATTTCATGGATCCACCAGGCTCTTCCAAGGAGATCATCTTTGATGAAAGGTTGCTTTATTGTTGCATTAATTCACAATGTCAAAATGTTATCCTGTAAATGATGATAACTTGAATTATTAATTAATCTATGCTCTGTTTAATCTTTGTCTTCCTTTAAAGGGACCAGCCAGGAGAATCTCGCCAGCCTGAACAGATGTATCTTTCTGCTACAATAAGGGTAAAGCTTTTAAAGCTTGTTTTTGCCTTTGGAGGAGAAACTGAAAGTGTTGACAGACTAAGCACACGTAGTTCGGTCAAAGTACACAATTACGCAAAAGGACAGAGTTTAGTGTTGTTTTTTTCAATGAAATGCATCTTTTCTTTTTATCATGTTTGATATAAAAAGTATTGCATTACAGACTCGGAAAAAAAAATCTAATCATGTATGCCGCTACATATTATTATATATATGAGGGTGAGTCAAAAATGATCCACACTCTGGTTATATTAAAATATCGATGCTTTCCGTTCATCGTGATCTTGCATGATGATGCACGTCCGCATACTTCTGGCCCACACTGTGGACACTCTGCAAAAACTTTGTTTTAAGGTGTTTAAGCGTCCTCCCTAGAGCCTTGTTCTTACTTCATTGGACTCCCACATATTTGGTCCCCTGAAAGCAGCGAGACGAGGACGAATATTCACTTCTGATGAAGAACTGAAGACAAGCAAGGAGATTAAGTTAGACAATGATGTATTTGTCTTTTCTAAAAATTAATTAAAATAAAGCTAGAAAGCGGATCAATCATTTTTGACTCACCTTAGTTTAAACTCACATCATTCTTATTATGGCGTGAATCAAACCTCATAATGTAATCAACCCAAATACAAGCTACTGATATACACTGCCTGACCAAACCAAAATAATTAATTCGACTGACTTTATTTTGTTGCCACATAACTAGACCTGAGCAACAGAAGGAACTGAAGCAACCCCAGATCATAACACTGTCTCCAGAGGCTTGTACGGTGGACACTATCCCTCCTCTTCTGTTATTACCCTGACATACCCGTCCTTTTGGAATAGTGTCAATCTGGCCTCATCAGACCACATGACCTTTTTCCATTTCTCCAAAGTGAAAAAGCTTTTTTTCAATTACAGTTTGCCATTTTGTTTGTCCAGTAGTGTGTCCCTGTAACCTTTTATCATATTTAGTCAATCTTATCGTATTTTTGTTTATTCAAGTTTTAGTTGACTAAAAAATCTTTTTTATATGAATTTACACACTTGGATTGTTATAGGGATACTGTAGCTCCTATGGGTCATAATCATTTGCTAACCTATTAGATTAATGTGTTTGGCACATTCGGTTTAACTATAAAATAAAATACATCATAACATGTAATTATGTTAACATGTGGTAACATAATTACCACAAACAGGCTGTAAAACTGGGTGATTTTTATAGTCTGCCTTGATGCATCTCTTTAGGTTTGTGTGCCCCCACTGTTTCCCCTCCGATATTACGGCACATCAGCTTTTTTCTCCCGTTCAATATGAAGAAAATGGCCCCAAATATTGGCTCTTTTCATTCACCCAAGTTTTTCGTCAACAATATTGCATGCTGATGTCATCACTGTCACTATTTACTGATATACATGACGTCTCGTCGTCGTCTCGTCTTAGTAACAAGGAAAAAAGATCATCAACAAATATTTTTCGCCAAAAATAATGACGAAAATAACACTACTGTCCAGGCAGGTTTGATGCACAAAACTAATATGTGACCCAGTCTATGTGTACAGCAAAAATCATGTTTTTATGATTCAGTTTGTTGCATATAATCATTCTACATTAAACATAGTCTTTCTATGTACTGTACATGCTTTCATTTGATATGCACAAATGTTATTTAAAAAAGTGTCCCCATTCTTATATTCCAGCATGTCTAATTTTATTTATTTAACTATTCCTATTAGAACTTTGAGGAGAAATTCATGAGTTTGATGAAAAGAGAGATGAAGAAAATAAGCCAGATTCTCAACCCAGATTATGTTGGATCTGTGGAAAGTTCAGAGGAAGACGAGGACAGCAATCATGCCAAAGAAGCGGCTCTAAAGATCGCTCTACATATTTTAAAAGGCATGAAAGAGCACGATTTGTTCGAAAAGCTGAATAAATGTAAGCTATACTCTCTTTCATTGTTAAAATCATGACGATATTAAGTAATCCACAGTCTAACTTGTGTAGAATTTAATGTTTTTTTTTTTAACTTTTCCTGGTCTAGTTGGAAATGTATATAAAATTCAGAAAAAATTCAAATCCAGCTTGAAGCACAAGAGCGAGCGTGTGTTTGAAGGAATCGCTCGGCAAGGCAACCCATCCCTTCTCAACAAAATCTACACCGAGCTCTATATCACAGAGGGTGGATGTGGAACCCTCAACGATGAACATGAAGTGAGACAGATCGAGTCGTTGAACAGAGTTCCAGTGGTACAAGAGACACCAATTAAATGCAACGAAATCTTTAAACCACTACCAGGGCAAGACAAACGCATCAGGACCGTCTTGACCAATGGTGTAGCTGGCATTGGGAAAACCGTCTCTGTCCAGAAGTTTATCCTGGACTGGGCTGAAGGCAAAGCTAATCAAGATGTGCATTTCTTATTTCCGTTGCCATTTCGGGAGATAAATCTCATGAGAGAGGAGAAACACTCTTTGGAGGAACTTCTTCAGTGCTTTTTTAGAGAAATGAAAAACATCTCACTTTCAGAACTTGAAAACTGCAAGATGGTTTTCATCTTTGATGGTCTGGACGAATGTCGACTTCCTCTGGATTTTAAAAACTATGAAAGATGTTCGGAAATCACAGAACCAATGTCGATGAATGTTCTTCTAACAAACCTTATTTTAGGAAATCTACTTCCACACTCTCTGCTCTGGATCACTTCCCGACCGGCTGCCTCTAACCAGCTACCAGCTAACTGCATTGACCAAGTAACGGAGGTGAGAGGTTTCAATGACCCCCAAAAAGAAGAGTACTTCTACAAGAGAATCAGTGAGCAAAGTTTGGCCAAGAAAATATTCCAACACGTGAAGGCCACGAGAAGTCTCCATATCATGTGCCATATTCCAGTCTTCTGCTGGATCTCTGCAACAGTGCTTGAGAGGCGATTGGGCCAAGCAACGAATCAAGACATGCCCAAATCGCTGACTGAAATGTACACTCATTTCTTGATCTTCCAGACACAACAAAGAAATGAAAAATATGCAGATGGGAAGGACATGCAGCCTTGCTTTACCAAGGCAAACCTTCTTTCACTTGGGAAGCTAGCTTTCAGGCAACTCCATAAACGTGACCTGATCTTCTACAAAGAAGACTTAGAGGAATGTGGCATTGACATCAAAGAGGCATCAGTCTATTCTGGAGTGTGCACGCAGATCTTCAGAGAAGAGAACACCCTATTCCAGAGAAAGGTCTACAGCTTCGTGCACTTGAGCTTTCAGGAATATCTTGCAGCACTATTTGTGTACCTATGCTGGGCTGACACAGAATTTGACCTGCTTCAAAATCATAACCTCCAGGAGCTTTGCCTAAATTCAACACTTTTCGATTTGCACAAGAGTGCAGTGGACTTGGCTTTGCACTCAAAAGACGGCCACCTGGACCTCTTTGTTCGATTCCTCCTCGGTCTTTCTCTGGAATCCAATCAGAACCTGTTGCACGATTTCCTGCCAGAGAATGTAAGCGCCGATCGGACCTGCCAGGATACCATTTCTTATATAAAGCTCAAGTTCGGAGAGAACCTTAGGACTGAGAGCACCATGAACCTGTTCCACTGTCTGCAAGAGCTTAACGATCATACGCTTGTACAGGAAATTCAAACCTACCTGAACAGGAAGAGTCTCTCGGCAGAAACACTCTCGCCAGCACAGTGGTCAGCTCTGGTCTTTGTGTTGCTGACAAGTGAGGAGAAGCTTGAGGTGTTTGACCTAAGAAAATACATAATGTCAAATGAAGGATACAAGCGATTGAAACCCGTAGCCAAGGCATCCAGGACTGTCATGTAAGTATGGTTATGTTTCCTAATAATGACTATGCATTAACAATTAGATAAAAATTATTAGATCTGAGACTAAATTTTGGAAGGTGGAATGATAGAGTTTTAAGCCTTGTTGACTTTGATTTTCAGATTGTCTTCCTGCAACCTTACAAAGGACATCTGTCACTCACTGGCCAGTGTTCTCCATTCTGAGTCTTGTGCTATTACAAAGTTAGATTTAAGTTACAATGTCCTGGAGGATAAAGGACTGGAGCAACTGTGCCGTGGGTTGCAGAGTCCAAACTGTCGACTGGAGATGCTGAAGTAAGAACCTACAATATGTAATTCAGAGGTTTTCTACATCTAATGCTGTGGGATCGATTACACTTGACCCCAACGTCTGGTTCATTTTGATCAATGAGAACACAATTGTTCCAGACTCAGGGACCGTGCCAGAGTACTCTTGGTTCCGGGCACATGTGGCAATCTTATCCATTGACCTACACAGCCATAGTAGAAAGCAATGCAAGAGCATTATACTCTACTTGAATTTTCTGAAATATGAATAATATTAGGCATAGCATAAGGGTAACATCCTTGTTCTCTTCTTACATTTACATTTAGGCATTTGGCAGAGGCTCTTATCCAGAGCAACTTGCAAAATTGCTGAAGTTTCCATCATTGGATAGATCCTTAAACTGGGTTCCTAGGTTACTAGTCAAGTGTATTCGAGTACGGAGAACAAAAATAATGTGAATGGGGAGTTGGTGGATCAGAGTGGCTGCCTGTGTTGCCTTTCCATCTAGTAGTGACTACAGTTTGCTGGCGTGTAGTTGGTGATTAAGGTTCTACACGCCATCTGTCAGTGGTCATAATGTTATGGCTGTAAATATACAATTGAATTTTTGTCTTCATTTGTAGCCTGGCATGTTGTAGTTTCCGAATTGGCTGTCTGAAGCTTACTTCTGCTCTACAATCGAACCTTGGACACATCAGAGAGCTGGACCTGAGCTACAATCTTATTGGAAGTCGAGCTGTTAGTGAGATCATGGCATTACTGCCTAACAGCAGGATCGAAACACTCAGGTGATGTATGAAAACGTTCTTTCAGCTTTTGTTTTTTTGCAAGTATTACAATCTCAGGTCATATTCTAACTGAAATCATAATGCATTTCATACAGGCTTGTGCACTGTGACGTCAAAAAGGAATGTTGCGCTTTTTTGGCCTCGGCAGTAAGCGTCACACCGTGTCACCTTAAACATTTGGATCTGAGTGACAACAACATATGGGATAAAGGTGCAGGAGTCTTTCCTGAATTACTGAGCAATAAAAACTGTAAACTTCAGTCCCTAAGGTAAGGATTATGGATGTGGAAAACTTAAGAGTTTCTTAACAAAGGGATTGTCCAGTCACAGTCCTGCTAGGAAACTCTCCAGACAATTCACAATTTATTATGAATTTCAGATGCTCTATATCTGCAGAGCTGCTGTGCCCAACTGAGCAGCCAAGAGCCAGTTATCTTTTATGTACTTTCCCAAATATATTACCTCACTGTGTTTCTTTTTCCTTGTTTAAATTTTCTACTCCTTTTTGTTCTGTATTCTGTTATCCATTTTATTGTATTTCATTTTCCTCTATCTTTCCACCATATTCTTCTTTCCCATTTTTCTCAATCCTTGTAGTCCCTTTCCCCATATTAATTTTACTCCCCATTCTCTCATGCTGCCATTTGTCTTGTCCCAATTTCCCAATTGTCATTTCCTGTATTGTTTTTATCCTGTACAGGTAAACTTTGGATTGCGAGCATAATTCATTCAGGAAGCGTGCTTGTATATCAAAACACTCATATATCGAAGCGAATCTCACCCATAAGCAAAAAATGGAAACTCCAACGATTCGTTCCACAACAAATAAAAATAAATAAATATATAAAAATAATTCAAACAAAATATGAAGAAAAAATAAAACTAATTAACCTGCACTTTACCTTTGAAAAGAATTGTGGCTATAGTGATTGAGACCAGAGAGAGAGGAGAAAAGGAGGAAGAGGGCTACTGTGGACGACTTTCACCCACACACATACAGGTGAAACTCGAAAAATTTGAATATCGTGCAAAAGTTAATTTATTTCAGTAATACAACTTAAAAGGTGAAACTAATATATGAGATAGACCCATTACATGCAAAGCAAGATAGTTCAAGCCGTGATTTGTCATAATTG
>JAOTRS010000017.1:16331708-16342278 GCA_028565755.1 Dinotopterus cunningtoni
GCAGCTCCCGCTGAGCTCCTGTCTAGTGTAAATGCGGGCCGGTTCTCGGTGGTTCCCAGTCCAGCACCGGCCGAGCAGCAGAACCGGCACCTGGCACCAGCACCAGTGTAGTGGAAATTCACGATAAAACATCTCGTGGTGCGGCTCTCCATACAGCACCACGTAACAGTTACACCTTGGATTACGAGCATAATTCGTTCCCGAAGTGGGCTTGTAATCCAATCACTCGTATATCAAAGCGAATTTTCCCATAAAAAATAATGGAAACTCAGATGAACTATCCCCCCCCAAAAAAAAATATTCATATAGAAATGATCAATACAAAATTTAAAGGTAAAGTGCAGGTTAATTTATTTTATTTACACTTTATATTTTGTATTGATCATTTCTATATGAATATTTTTTTTTGGGGGGGGATAGTTCATCAGAATCATGGCTGGTGTGAGAAGAGAACAAGGAGGAGGAAGAGGTGGGGCTACTGTGTAGGACAACTTTCACATGTGCACGCGAACAAACACACACATACACACACACTAATGGAATCACTACTTTTTGACACAGAGTCTCTGTCGGGACTCGCTTTAGCCTCCTTTTAAGGATTTCGAAGAAATGTGATGTTGCATTGTCATTAAACCGCACTGCTACAGCAGTTTATCAGCTTTTAAACTTTTTTTTTTTTTTTTATAATTTACGGAGGTCATTGTTACAGTACAATTACTACAAAACAGTCACTACACTTGGACACAAAATTAAAAAAATGCTTTAATGTGGTCACAATGTTATAGTCAACAGTACACGCGTATATATGACTATAAGAGTGACACACACACACACTGAGACCGAGCATGGAAGACGATTACCCACAATCCTGCAGCGAGAAAGAGAGAGAAGAACCATTGGCTCACTTGTGATCACATGACGCCTGACGGACAAAGCTGTAGTACATGCGCACTACAGTACTCGTCTTTTAAGACCTTGCTCGTTTATCAAGTTACAATTCATTTTAAAAATGTCTTGCAAACCGCTTGCAGACTGAGTTACTAGCAATCCAAGGTTTCACTGTACATGTGTATTCGGGCTCATAGTGTTTACACAGAAACTTGTTTCTTCCTGCGCAGGGGATGAAGTGGTTTGGCGATGATGGCCGGATCATGGCGCTACCCGATCCAATTAAAGAATCTTCGTCAAGACCGCCCCTTTTCCATCTGGAGGAGGAGCTAGAGCCGGCACTACAGACTGTCTACAGAAAGGTATTTTGCTCAGTGTGTATACGAGGGGGTATCAAAAAGTTTAAAGACTAGTTTTGTAACACGCCAAGGAGCTGAACAACTTGTGCTATTTTGACCACTCTACAGTATTTCCTCATGGACAGCAAGTTAGAACAAAGAGCGATGACATGATTCAGCAGTTTTACGGCGATGCTGCAACGAGTTGTTCGAGGTGTTTTGAGTGGATCGAGAATTGGTCCTCAGGGGCCAGATCTTCAATAGCAAATTCTACTGCCAGGTTTTAAGGCATCTGAGGGAGGCCTTAAGGGAGGGCGTACGGCGAAAAAAAACAGAGCTTGTATCTTTTTTTCTTTTTTTTTTCCTTTTTTTATCTAACGCGAACGTTCTAATTATAAATTCTAAAGCTGCTCGCATGCAGCTGTTCCTTGGTGGCAGCCAGTAATATTTGTGGTTCCAGATGGGTGATGATGTAATGATAAGGATGGGGTAGTTTGTGCCTCCTGAGAGAGAAAGTGGACAATATTAACCCAAGTTGGGAATACATTGGTCTGATGGAAGCGCTGAGGTATATGCAGTTATATCGGCGGTGGCACGGTGGTGTAGTGGTTTAGCACTGTCGCCTTGCACCTCCAGGGTCCGTGTTCGATTCCCGGCCAGGCTTGATTCCCATCTCTGTGTGCATGGAGTTTGCATGTTCTTCCCGTGCTTGGTGGATTTCCTCCCACAGTCCAAGGACACGTGGGTTAATTGGCGTTCCCAAATTGCCTGTAGTGTGTGAATGAGTGTGTGTATGTGTGTGTACCCCGCCTCGTGCCCTAAGTCTTCTGGGATAGGCTCCAGGCTCCCCGCGACACTGAATACAGGATGAAGCGGTATAGAAGATGACTGAGTGAGTGAGTGTTAAACTGGAAAAAGAGTCCAGTAACCTCTATACACTCTCTACAAATTCTCTCTCTCTCTCTCTCTTTCTCTCTACCTGTGTGTCATATTATACAACAGTTAGTAATTTGATTGAACGAGAGGCATTTCTTTAGTGGTGATAATGGACTGTAACAGCACTGGGGCGTGTAACTATACTGCATCATACTGTAGGTGTTCTACAATCATTCATTACATTAACTTTCGGTCGCAGCGTGGGTGAAAGTAAGTCTGTACAGTCTGCAGTACTGAGGAGAGAGCAGCTGGTTTCTGTACTGCTTCTGTGAGAAAACAAAACTCAAGGAAAATGAAAAGAAAAGCATAGGACTATTATTTCAAAGCAGAACAATTCATTTGATTTATTATATATGTCTTTTTCAACAGGAACTTAATTTAAAACATGAGCTAGCCTTTTGAACAGGAAGAGCTTGGAACCTTAACAGATTACAGAGTTCATTTGGAACTCTCGAAGGCTAGTTAAATTATATGAAGCAGCTCAAATTTGTCATAAAAAATACATATGTACATTTTTTTTTTTTTTGCTTTTTTCGTGCAGGCGCTGAAATCTAAGCACGTCAACCGGTACATCGTAGGAGTCGGAGACCCAGACGGAGACTACCAGCTGGACGTTGATGTATCCGGGCTGATATTCTCCCATCATCCCTTGTTCAGCAGGGAGCACGTACTGGGGGCTCGGCTGGCCCAGCTATACGACCAGCACCTCAACAGACGCCACAAAAATGTCACCCGTCTCCTGACAGATAAGGTAAGGAGAAGCAGCTCAATTACCATGATAACGGCTTTCACTGTAGGAAATCTGCTAAATAATACACAACCTCTTTTTCCGATTGTGCGACTTCAGTTGAACGGGTTGCGAAATGCGATTCACAATACGCTCGAGCTTCATAACGGAGAGGGCCTCAGTCTGGTGAGTCAGCAAAGAATCAAGGAGTACAAGCAGGAAATAAGGTAAGCAGTTCCACATCTCTAAGATTTATGAGTACAAGTGGTTTAAAAAATTAAAGGATTTTCTGTGCATTTTGTTGACTGCTAAAACTCCCGTTTCATCAGACACACTCGTCAGCTCCGAGACTTGGAGCAAGAGAGAGACCGAACTCTGCTGAAGAGCATTGTGAAAGTGTGGAAAGAGCTCAAAGCCCTGCGGGAATTCCAGGGCTTTACCAACACGCCCTACAAACTCTACATCAGGAAGTGCGTACCGCTAAATCCAACCAGAAACATCACACTCATCCATGATTCCTCAGAGCACATCAACATACACAACATGTTCTTCAGTTCAGCAAACATCATCACTGACATTAATACAGTGTGGTAAAGTATACATGAACAAACCAAATCAAATCCATTCAACAAATTAAACCAACCCTCTTTGATACTTGTAAAAAGTAATCTAACCAATTTGTCAGTAATCACATTCAGCAGTGCAGCTAACGCTCCAGCACTTTCCTAAAAACAACCAACAGCACTTAAGTAGCACTAAAATCTAACACCAACAATCAACCCATTATTTTATCGAACTGCCGCTGCTGCTGTTGTCCAGCTGTATGCGACTCTCCATGTTCTATCTTCCCCCCCAAGCCCTCCTGTCCTGTACTGCATCTTTTAGTTATCTAAAAAAAAAACAACAACAATCAAGTTCTCTATACTTTTTACAGATTTTAAACCTATTTTAAACGTATACATCAAAAATAAACGGCAATCAGAATGTGATCGATGTTTAAATAACAAACGACATGAAATAAATCCCAATGTTGCAACAAAACGTACATTTTCCTTTAAATAATCGTTTGGATCAAGTCATTTACCATACAAGATGCAGAATAGGACACTCAAAAGCTACACACACATTTTTACCATCAAGAGAAAATTTACCAGTGTTCATGTACAACTTTTTTTATGTCATCAAACATATTTTATTTGACTGTAGTTCTTCTATGCCTGTGAGGAACTTGTTTTATTCTGAAAAGTTTTTAAACGAGTAAATTCAAATGTAGTTTTAAAGTTCTTAAAAAAAATTATCTTAAACATTCTTATCTAATTTTAATATTGAATTAATAAAAACATGCGGGCATGGAGTTTAAAAAAAAAAAAGAAACAAATAAAAACAAAGTTTCGTTTAAACAAGTGTCAGTTACTTCCACAGTGCTAATCACAATCTCGGTGTTCGTCTCGCTCTCTTCCTTCTCCCTTCAACATTTCCCAGGATCAGAACATTTCCTAGGGAATTGCGCCTTCTCGTTACACACGCCCCAAGTATTTCAGCTCAGCTTGAACATCTGTCTTTCCATTTCTATTATCCTTTCAGTCATGATACTTTTTTTTTTTTTAAGTATTGATTCATTTGTCCTCTTCGCTTTCCAAGTCGTCTCCAACACCGCGTTTTGTAGGCATCAATTATTCACCATTCAGCCTTTCTCAAGGGTCCAGCTTTCACAACCATGCCCAAGAAATGGAAACGCCAAACCATTCCATACTGTAAGAATTCTACCTAAAAAATCATCATCGATTCAGCACTCTCAGAACAAACACTTATTAATCTTTTTTACTGTTTTTAATTATTAATGTTTGTGAGAGAGTGTTGGATTAACATGCTGTTGTAATTTAACACACTGATTCAGCACAATCTGATACAAACACAAATCAAAAAACAGCATGGTATTAATCTTGTACTCTACAACAGATCTAACACTCCTAATCAAATTATAGCACATTTGTGCAGGACTTACTAACAAACAGAAATGTCACAAAGGGCATTGTCTAATAGGATCCACATAGATAAAATAGAAAAGTTCCACAAAGCCTGATCATTGGTGTTTGTTGAAATGTATCGGGGTAACATGTTGGTGTTTGGTTGTCAGTCTTATTGTATTTGTTCTTGGTCTTTTCTCAGTCTCGTTCTCATCCGAGAGAATGAAAAAAATGTAACAAGTGTTCTAGTGCAGTATCTCATAAAAGTGTCTAAAGGGACAATAGTATAGAAATGAAAATTGAATATACTTCAGAGTAATGTGCAGCCTCTAACAATAACTCAACATACAGACTTTATCGTCTAAATGACTAAAATTTCAATGAAAATGAGTCGACCCTAAGTGAACATGTCAAAATTGTGTCCAAAGTGTTAATATTTTTGTGAGTACCCTCGTTATCTAAAATCTCATGGGCGTGGACTTCACCAGAGCTGCACATGTTGTTGCTGGGATCCTCTTCCACTCCTCCATAATGATGTCACGGAGCTGCTGGATGTTAGACACACGGCGCTTCGCCACCTTCCACTTGAGGACTTAACAGGTCCTCTATAGGGTTCAGGTCTGGAGATGTACTCAGCCACTGACAAACACATGGACATGATGAATAGGTCATGTGACTTTGGATGGTTAAAGATGTACAGCTGTCATCATTTACTGTAGGGTGCACTCATATTTGTTGCCAGCTATTTTGACAATAGTGGCTGTATGTTGAGTTATTGTTAGAGGACAGTAAATCTACCCTGTTATACAAGCGGCAAATTGACTACTCTAAAATATATCCAAGTTTTATTTCTATAGTATCGTGCTTTGAGAAGTTATACTAAAATGTTTGCTGAAATCGCTTTTGTAAGCGGTTGTATAAATAAAAGCTTCATCAGATGGTGTATCTTTTCACCTGATCGTCTCTTGTCCGGTCAGAGAGGAGGTGGAGCGAGGACGGCACGAACGAGAACACGAGGCCGAGATCTTAGCAGAGGTGGCCGAGGTGCAGACCGAGCTCGCCGAGGATTATGAGAGGAGGATGGTTGAGTACCGGAGACAACTGGAGGAATGGAGGTCCTGGAGGAGGAAGCAGGTGCCGTTTCTACACCATCATTCATTAATGGCACAATGTATTTAAAAAAAAAAAAAAAAGGTAATAAAATGTAATTTTGCAGTGCCCTTTATTAATTAATTTAAAAAAATTTAATGGTTGGGTTTAGAAAGCTGCGAAGATGAAGAAGAGAAGACAGCAGTCTGAAGGTGAGGAAGAGGAAGAACAGGACGAGAACAACGAGGAAGAGCCGGAAGAGGCGCGAGTGAAACCAGAACCTCCAGAGAAACCGGACACGGCAAGCCTAGAGCAGGAGGTCCGAGAGAAAGCCGCAAAGATCCGCAGGAAGCCGGGAGAACCAGTTCTGGTTCCGGAGCTCACGGTGACCTGTCCAGTCACTCCTAACGAGCAGTGTCCGCGGTAAACAGAGAGACCTCACTCACACACACACACACACACACACACACACGATATGTTTAAATATCATGAATAAATCTAGATTAAATACATGGATCACTGAACTGAGAAAAAAACAATTTTATTTAAAAATTCCTTTAATTTTAAATCACACTTTAGGGTAAATATTAAAACTCCCTTTTCTTTTTATATCACTCAGGGACAGGAACAGTGTAGTCCTTCTCTTCTGTGTCATGCGTGTAAATCCTGAATAAGACTTTCCAATTGGCAATTATACAACTTTTTTCTTTACATCATGCAGAGATTTTCTTATAAAGAAGCTTCCCAGAAGTCCAAATCACGTGTCAGCTGAAAGCATTGTTAACTCTAAGGACAATAGAAGGAACCAAAACTCAGAAAAAGGGAACCTTATGTGGTCGTCTTCCGATTATGGAATTACAGCCAGAAGAGTTAAAGTGCATGAGTTGACAAGTCAACACTGATAAGATAATGTATGACAGGATGTAGTTTATTGTCTAATGAGAAAACTGTCAAATCTACACTTTATTTGAAGCGAAAAAAAGCATCCAAAACCCCAAATAACTCCGTCAAACATGGTTGGGAAAATGGAATGAAGCGATGGTAATAAACCGGTCTTTCAAACAGAATAGTACCCATAAAAGTAATACACTCGATTTCCCTCTTCATTCTGGTTAAACTGTTGTTGTAACCCGTTTCCCCCAGCTGTGTCCCATGTGTTTCGTCTTATTCCTTTTCCCAGGGGTGAATTTGCACGGCGGGAGGACGTAGCAAAGCGCTCGCTCTTCATCAAAGTGCTTTACAACGACAAAGAAGTTTCCAGAACAGACAGTCGCTCGCTCAGCATGGACTTCCGGGTTCACTTCGGCCAAATGTTCAACCTGAAGATCGTGAACTGGCCCGAGAGCGTGAAACTTCAGGTATAGCGCACGTTTAGGGTTTAGTCTGTGCGTCTGTGTCGACGAGTACGTGTGCGTGATCTGTCTACCGTGCACGTCAGGTGTACGAGAGCGCCGGATCATCTACCAATCTGTTAGCGGAGGTGTGCGTGCCGGTTCCGGAAACGTCCATCCTAACAGGAAGTGCTTCGTCCGAAGAGATGGAGTTCAGCAGCAACCAGAGGGTCGCGTTTAACCACGAGGGCGTCGGCAGTGGTGAACACACACAAACACACACACACACACACACACACGTAGACACACAACGATGTGTTTGTGCAAAGCGAAGGTTGATTGACGATTGCTCGTGACCTTTTCGTGACCCCCAAACCTTCTTCCACGTGCATTAACCATGCTGTGTGTTGTGTCAGACGTGCCGTTCTCGTTCATGGCCGACGGCAGTAACAAGCAGACGCTCCTGACTTCGGGGAAGCTGTCCTGCTGTGTGTCCTGGGCCGTAGGAGAGGATGACCTACCGCTGGCTCCGCTCTCCGGCCAGCCCGGTGCAGGTATCCACAGGTGAGACGCTCAAACGACAACACCATACACACGATTAGCGACTTCTACATCACACTCTCTGCAGCACTGCAGTATCTGTCTCTGCATGAATATTGTGGAAATAGAGAAAGACTCTGGACGAATTTAGTCAGGCTTTAGAGAAGTCATTTCTGTCACCGTGGCAACCATAACAAAATATTGAAGCATAGGAAATAATGCTATATTTTTTTTCCTCCACAAACTGACCTCCACAAATCTCTCTCCTTCTCTCTCTCTTTCTCTCATTCTGTTTCTCTGTCTGTAGTGGTCTGAGGCAGATGGATGCCATAGCGTGCATCGGGGCCTCCGGACTAAATGACATGAAGAAGCTGGGGAAATGGGCAGCCGAATCTCGCCTCGACCCCAACGACCCCAACAACTCCTCCATAATGCAGCTGCTCTCAGTGCGTGCGCTCATGCAATACAGTAAACAAATACATAATTTTCGGACATAACCTTTTCAATACACTTAAAATGTTTAAGCCACAAATGTGCCCTACTTTGGTCAGGCAGTGTACATCAGTAGCTTGTATTAGGGTTAATTTATATAACATGGAAATATGAGTTTAAATACTAAGGTGAGTCAAAATTATCCGCTCTCTGGCTTTATTTTAATTCATTGTTAGAAAAGACAAACAAACCATTTTTCAACTTGATCTCCTTGCTTTCCAATACACTTTATCCGTCTGTCAACAAGCTTTCGTATTCCCTCATCAAAAATGTTTTAGGCTGAGCTGAGAGCCACGAATGCACTGCCGTCTTCACTTCTTCAAAAATCAGAAGTGAATCTTGGTCCTCATAGTGCTGCTTTCAGGGGACCAAACAAGTGAAAGTCCAATGGAGCGAGAGACTATATCAGGACTATAGGGAGGACGCGTAACACGTTAAAACAAAGTTTTTTGCAGAGTGTCGACAATGTGGGCAAGAGTGTGCGGATGTACATTGTCATGCGAGATCATGACGCCCTCGGATATCAGTCCTGTAAGCGTTGATGAATTTTCCAGCTGATGGTTGACTTTTAAACCTTTTCTTGGTCAGTGATTGAGGATTTTTCCGTTCCATACTGTGCCGTTTACTCTCAGGCTCATAGTGACGAATCCGTGTCTCGTCACCAGTAATGATTCTTCCGTAGAGTATTGGTGTAAATTTTGTTTGCAGATATCCAAACATTTTCTCTAACTGTGCACAAAGTCTTCAATAAATAACATCACCAGGTAACATCACCTCAGACCACCAAAATAAAATCGCTGCACGCTGCTCTTCTTTCATGCAAATCACAAGTCCATTTTTGCTCGCACCGCAGTTACAAATGAACTGATGTAACACGTTCACACCCAGGGAGACAGGAGCCTTGGATGGAAGCCTTGCCTTTTCTGAGGGGGTCGGGGTGTGGTGGGGTTGGATTTCGAATTCTTAATCTTCGTATATGTGTATGGTAAAAATCCCGATTACGTCTGAATTACAGGCCATAATACCAGTGTCTACTATAGAAACGTACAAGGGGGTGAAAACCGAAAAGATTGTGTGACGGAGGTCATTCTGCAGACGCACCATCTCACCATTTGTGCTCCTCAGGTGGCGAGCGGAAGGGAGGTAGCGGCCCCGGATTATTTCCGACTGGAGCAGCTGCAGGAGGAGTTCAACTTCCTGTCTGACGAGGAGCTGGAGCGCTCGCGCCGCTTTCGCCTGCTCAGGTTGAGAAGCCAGGAGGTGGCCGAGTTCCGGCATTTCAAATCCGTGCCTTCTACAGAGCGCGAGATCTCGGAGAAAGTGTTCGAGGTTCGATTTCTCGCTCCACAGACCCACAGTCCTGATGGATTTAAACCATCCAAGCTGCTCATATTATCTTCACTCTTGAGCTGAGATGTCACATGTGCTAAATGTGTAATAGATAGGGTTTTTTTTTTTGTTGTTGTTGTTGTTAAACATGGCAGGATTATGAGCACAGACTGAAGGAAGGAGAGCTGGTCGACACCAAGGAGCACATGGATGCACACAGAGCTTTGGTGGCCAAATATCTACAGAAAGTAAGTCTTGAATTCTCAGTTCTGATTGGTCCGATTAGTTTTTTCCGGAACCGCGGCTCTAGAAGTAGTTCCACCCACAGACCAGATCAGAGCTTTATATCAGTGCGCTTGTTCACATATACCTCACATAAACTCTTAGAAATAAACCCATGTGACTGTCAATTGTAATACAGGGAAGATTTTTCTGAGAAAGATTTAGTATTGTTTCTGTTGAAAATCCTCTCGTAGTATCTAAGGTTCAGTTTTTCTCAGGAAGTGTGTTTATTTGTAGTACAATAGTAGAAGTGATACTGTTTCTCTGGCACACCCACAATTTTCCTTCTCCTTTCAGGTGCGGGAGTCGGTCATTAACCGCTTCCTCGTAGCTAAACATCATTATGTTCTGTCGGATGTGATAGTAGAAGAGGAGGTGCCGAGCATTGGGTAATCACCCCGACTTTACCCACAACTTTTATTTTTATTCATCTCTATTTTTATTGTTGCGTTAAGGTCAGCCGAATTCCTAAGAAATGAGAAAGACGTCTAAGAACTCGTCTAAAAAGACGTCTTTTGAGTTTATCTATATAAACTTGAATGTAAATTAGTCTATTTAATAATTTCTTGTTTTTTCCCCACTTTATTTACTTTCCTTTCTATTCTTTTTCCTATTTTCCACTCTCAGAAGTTTTTAATAGGGTACAAATTG
>JAOTRS010000017.1:16352421-16370592 GCA_028565755.1 Dinotopterus cunningtoni
TCAATGGGCGCCTAAGAGACATAACACATTTTCGGCTCAGTAGACACACAATACTTCAGACTGAAACACGACTGCCCCTACAGGTAATGAAGGGCATTTTCACAGCTTGCCGCACGCAGCTGCGGCAAGTCGCGGGATCCCTTTTCTCGAAACGTGCATTCCTAATGGCCAGATCTGTACATATATAAAGCCATAAAGGAATCTGTAAAGGTTAAGCTTTAAAAGGTGCGTGTTTATCAGGTAGCTTTTAAGGCAAGAAATCATTTACTTTTTTTAATAACAGTCTTCAGTCTTGATTTTACCCTAAAAATAAAAAACAAACAAACAAAAAAATCTGAACAAACACTAACAATGAAAGTCGATTTATGGTATGTCTGTTTACCAACTAAAATGTTAAACCTCACACATCCTGCTTACCTTTTTTTATGTGGTTTTTAAAACCATTTGCATGAGAAATGACAAAACCATGAATGTTTTTTTCTCACACAGTATACACGCATATGTGAGGGCCTTTTTACCGTAAACGTTTTGGAGCTTAATGTTCAAGAAAATACGCAAGCAGACACAATAGGAACATTTTTTAAAGGTTATATTCTAAATTGCGTCACAAACGTTCCTGGCATCAACAGTGACATGAACATTCAGGAAGTAAACCCAATGTGAATATTACTGTCATCGTACTGTGGTATTTATTTTAACATAAACTATTATATTTATTAATCTACTGACGAACTTCCTTCTTCCACTGTTCTTCGCCACAGTGTCCAATCATCATCTTTAATAGAAAAATAGTATACACATTGTACTTTTTTATACTTTTATTAGAAACCACCTGTACAAAAAAATAAAAAAAGACCAGCTGGCACATTTTCTATGTCCATCTAGGAGTCGAACCATGCTGTTGTGACGCATCCTGAATGAGATTTGATGAGATTGCTTTTTCTGTAAAGTGCCGTTGCTCAAAAAAACTCAAAAGTTACAGTGTCAGCCCAAATCCAAACTGTCCACTTTTATCTGTGAATCTGTGTAACTCTCTATGAAATCTATAGACTGTTGGCATTATAAAAAAATAAATAAAAAATCCATACAAGTTCAATATTCGGACCTGCTTGTCCAGCACCATCAACACTGCCATGTTCGAAATCCCAGAGAATATTTTTTTCCATTTTTTTTTGAGGATATTTGTTGTGAATATTAACTGAAACACTATATGTTGAGTGCATGAAACTACAGTTGTTCCTAGTGGACAGCGAATCTATGTAGCTTTTATTTATTTTTTTTTTCCTATTTCAAGCACTTTCACAAAACAGCTCAGGTAAAGCACTACATACAGCACCCTTAAAGGACCTTGCACTTCTACATATAAATACTATAAACAGTTTTCAGTACCGTGACGCAATAAGCTCTGCAGTACTACATTTCAAGCAGTTCGTCCAACAAAGTCATAGACTTGTTTACACTGAATCGGACAGTTCGATCACTGCTTCCATGGTTGTTACAGTATCAGTACAAGGAGCCCATTGACTGTGCTTGAGCGGTTCGTGTTTGGGGCGCACTCGTGATGGGTGGCCTTTGAAAAATTTTCTGCAGGATCTCCTTTAGATAATTCCTGAATTTCACCCCGACGAAAACATAAAACACGGGATTAAGGCAGCAGTGTGAAAACGCCAACAGCTTACAGACGTATTCGGCGTAGTCCAGATGCTTCGTGACTTCGCAGTCTGTGAAAAACTCGACCTTGAGATGGGTGAAGGTTTGTAAAAAAATCACCAGGTTGTAAGGAGCCCAGCCGAGATAGAAGACGACTACGATTGTGAAGATGAGTCGGATAGTCCGGTGTCTCTTGTTCGTTCTCGCCTTGAAGATAGTCCGGAGAATGTTCACGTAACAGAAACCCATGATCGCAAAGGTGAGGACGAAAAAGCCGTTCTGTTCGTACGTGAGCGCGAGTTCCGCCTCGGTGGAATTATACTCGCAGTAGAGTTGGGAAGGGTTTGCTGGGTCAGCCATTAAAGAGCTGTAGAATGGAGCCGGCAACGCTGCCGCGATGCTGAACGCCCAGGCGAGATAGGGGATTAGTGCCAACCCCTGTCCTCTTTCCCAGTCTGAGAGAGGATGCACTACAGCTATGTAGCGCTGAATGGTCATCAGCACCAGGAACACGATGCTGCTGTAAAACCCGGCGTAGAAGATGAAGCAGACGGCTTGGCACGCTGGTTCTCCGAGAGTCCAACCCCAGATGTGGTAACAAGCCCAGAACGGCAATCCGACAGTGAACAGCAGGTCCGATATCGCCAGGTTGAGGATGAAGATGTTGGTCAACGATTTGAGATTCTCATAATATGCAAGAATCGCCAGAACCAAACTGTTACCACAGAGACTGAGGATAACCACAATGCCGAAGAATAACGGGATAACGATGGAACCAATTTCGGCCACTCGTTCCTTTCGACACACCTCATCTGTAAGAGTATCGGGATCCTTGTAGTCAAAGTAAATTGCTGTAAAAAGGAAAAAAAAGTGTTGAACATAGCATGATGCAGATGAATAGGGATATCTTCTCATAGTTAAAGAAATTAAACTTATTATTTAAAAAGAAATGTCCGGAATTGCATCACTAGTAAATTTACACAAGGCTCCAAGTGCTGTAAATAATACATAGCCTATAGACTTTTTTTAAATAGCTTTATAAACCCATTTCAAAAAGTGTTATTTGTACAGACCTTCAGAATCCATTTGTTCCTCTTCCAGTGAAGGGTTGAAAAAATTAAGTTTGATGGATGAACCACAGGTAAAAATGTACAGTTAGATCGATGACATTTTGTGGGAAAAAATGGAAAAATTCACTTTGTCTGTATATCACTTCTGAGCAGCAGTGTGCAGAATGAGAGTTGTTGTACTTTGTGCTCTACTGTATAGTTACAGTGAAAAAGGAAGTTTTGACGTATTTGCTGACGTCAAATTTCCCACAACTCCCCCCTTTAACTTTTGGCTAGTGGGGATCAAATCAGACCTTCAAATCAGAAATTTTATTTAATTTTATTTAATACTTTACATCAGTAACAGTAGATCAGACAATATAGTGATAAGAAAATAAGAAAAGAAACCAGTGTATGGCCAGAAAAAGAGAAAATCGGTTAAACGTAAATATTGGGGTGACGACTCAGAAAGTTGGCTGCGGTTCAGAGAGAGAGAGAGAGAGAGAGTGTTTGTTTTACACCTTAATGTGGCTCACAGGTTTCCTGTTATCTGATTTATTGAGCTTTTGAACAATGCAAGGCAAAAAGAAACGAAGAACAAAAACAGTTCATATACTCTGTCGAAATTAAGTTTATGTAAAACGTAAAAAAACTCAAGCTGACGTTGGCCAAACTGCTGTAAAATTAGGCACAACTACTCAAATAAAAAAAAAAACAAAGTAAGGGAACTTGGCATTAATACTGGATATGAACCTGACATTTCAGGCTTTCACTTACTGTATGTAAGAGTTTAGTTCTCTCTTTTTAGTGTCTTACTGTATATACACAGATCAGTCATAATGATCAGTCAAAAAACATTATGCCCAGTATTGTGTAGGTTTTCCTGGGTGCTGTGGGATGCAGGTGGGGCCTCCATTGATCAGACTTGTTTGTCCGGTGAGTCTCGTATGATATTTAAGGAGTTTGGAAGCCAGGATCAACAACCTTGAACTCTTTGCCTGTTATGGCTTATATGCAGCAGGTTGTGATGCTCTGAGTGTTCTGATACCTTTATTTCATGGAACTTTGTTTGTTGATTTGTACTGGACTGGCTTTCGTAAGATCAGAGCGGACGGGCTTGTCCCCATGACCATGGGTCAACCTTGTTATTCACGTCACTTGTCAGTTGTCACCTGTCGGTGTAGTGTGTACCTAGTAACCCAGTTATGAAGACATAAAAAAAAATTAGTTTAACCTGTATCAGACAGGTGCTCAGCTAAATAATATTCATACATCGTCTGCCCTCAAATGTTTCCCAGAAAATGGAGCGATATGGTTTTATGGTTGACACGTCACAAAGACTGCTGTGGTAAAAACAGTCGAAATCTAGTTTACTGAAACAAAATTTGATTTCATGAATGATCATGTAGAAGCTAAGACCTCACTCACTCACTTACTCATCTTATATACCGCTTCCGAACACGAGGAGAACATGCAAACTCCATGCACACAGAGCCGGGAATCGAGCCCAAGCTAAAGCCTGTATAGACTTAATTTAGGATCACTTCTGAACTGGATTTATATCTGTTATTAACCCTTGGACCTACAACAAGTCGAGCCAGATATAAAATTATTCCTAACTGGTGCAGATCTAAAGAACAGATTATTTTCAACATCTTGCAAAAACTCACTAAGCTTGCTCTGCAATCCACATTTGTGTTCTAGTACTGGAGTAATACAGAGTGTATTCCTTTTTTTACCAGTCTTTAAGAAAGCCGTCATAATCTGAATAAACTGTCAAAAGAACAAAGTTATAATTGAAATGTGATTCTATAAAAATAGTATTAATGTTTGCTTGGTTATAAAAGTTCAAGAGTAGCTTTAACTTCATGTGTGTTGCAAGCTTTAGTTGCTAATCAAGTCAGAAATGGATTTTCTATTAATCCTACAGTCACTTAGATACTGTATGCATCATGTAAATGTAAATGTTTATGTAAAAAATGTTTGAGATCTGGTTCTGGAAGTTTATGACCTTCTTTTATATAGGACATACCACTGATAATCATCTGTAACCAAAACCCCCCATTTTCGTAGCTAATTTTTAACAGATTGGTAAAATATACAGTTGAAGATGCCGATGTTCCTAAGGTTTATCAAAAGCATTTATGAACTATTCTGGATTGAATAAAATCTTAAATTTGAATGTAGCTAAAGAAAGAAATCAAACATCTACTTTTTAATACCAATTAAATTATATTTAAACCATTGTAGAACATCTAAATGTTTAAGCCTTAAACAAATGCATTGCAAATTGCATTTCAGTTAAAACCTCAATGTCAACTTCTTCCACTTGCCGCTTAAACAGTTTTGAGCTTGAGATGGGAATCAATACAAGAACATTATCTCCAGTATAAATGATGGTCTCCATTGGAAGCTTCTTTTTTTCATTCAACCAATTGGGCTTTTTAAACAACTGGCTCAAAACTCTCTTCTTTCAATGCCTTGGCTTACTTAGCATAAACTATCCTTATTAACAGCTAAATTGAGAAAGTTTGGCACTGCCTCTAGCCTATATGCTCTGCCCATTTATTACCATATACTGTATTGTACCTTGTTTGAACTAGTCTGGAGGTAATTCCACAATGGGATCTAGTAGCCTTGTCTCTGCATTTGACCACACCTGTTTCAAATCACCAAATCTACCCAGATGGTCCTAGGATTTATAAACCTGACATACTTGCAGTAGTCCATCTAGCCAGCTCTAAATTGATGGAAGTATGTGGGACTGCGAGATCAGGACACCTGAATTACTGCGAGGTGACATCTGTGAGAAATAACCTTGGCGAGCCTTCACTCCTCTGCAGATCCAAGAGACCTGCCTAGGTCTGAGACATTGTGACCAACATCCTTACCTGCACAGGAGCAACCTCAGACAAATGCCAGCCACAAGGCTTCTTCAATATGCCTTTCTATAAAAGTGTGAGCTTCAGTGTGTAACTCCCAACTTAGCCAACATTAACCCACATACCAGGATGCAAAGGGGGGCTACCTTACCAACCACTTCATATAGTCCCCCACTGCCCAATGATGGGACAATCAATAAGCAACCAGCCAACCAAATGCAAGTAGGAAGAGCTAGACACATTCCAAGGTGGTACTGATGCACATGTCAGGGTACACCTTGGCATTATCATTTGGTGTCATCTTGGCCAAAGAGAAGGGGCTTAAAGAGGAGCTCATGGAAGAAAAAGTACTGTAGAAGAGATTAGATAGCAGGTCAGTCTGTAGCATGCTTGTCCAAAATTGGACTCCATATCCATGTGACGTCCGTCTTTGAGCTGTCCTCCTGGTTTCCTCACCAATGTGCAACTCGAGAACACAGTCGCATGTGGTTGCATGGCAGCTTATTTGTTTTCTTCATACCACAGCGGAGTATTTTAAAGGTAATAAGAAAATGGGGAAACTATGGCTGTTTATTCAAATCACATTCTGACCCACAAACCCAAGGCCACGTACTGTGAAGAAAGAGAGAGTAACAGCATATTGTTAATATGCACCTGTTCATTCACTCAAACTCCCTGTTAAATCCTGTTAAAACCACCCCTTTGCTTGTAACTACTTACTCAGCATTACACTTCTAACCACAAGAGGTGGTAAGAGTAACCTGGAGCAACCTGCCCATTTTAGGAGTGGCTGAAACCTGTTCAGAGATGACTGTCGCCACTGGCATGGATTTTTTTAGACAATTTCTTTTTTTTTTTTTTTTTTTAAACATTGTCCTTTTGGTGGTTAGCACTGTCGCCTTGCACCTCCAGGGTCTGAGTTCGATTCTCGTCTCCGTGTGCATGAAGGTTGCATTTTCTCCGCGTGCTTGGTGGGTTTTCTCCGGGTACTCCGGTTTCCTCCCACATTCCAAAGACATGCAGATTAAGCTAATTGTCCTTCCCAAAAAAATTGCCAATAGTGTGTGTGTGTGTGTTTGTGTTTGTGTGTGTGTGTGTGCGCCCTTCGATGGATTGGCACTCGGTCCAGGGTGTACCCCCGCCTCGTGCCCTAAGTCTCCTGAGATAGACTCCAGGCCCCCCCGCGACGCTGAATACAGGATTAAGTGGTATAGACGGTGAGTGAGTGAGTGTCTTTTCAGTAAGTACTGTAACACTTGTAAGGAGTCACCTGAACCTTTTTATTATTTCCTTTTCACATACTCTCTGTTGGTTATGTTAGTCCCGCAGGTAATGTGTTATGTTTTTTTTTTTTTTTTTTTGTGGTTTGAAGTTAGACAGAAAGGAAGATGAAAGATACAAGAAACTAACGATCACTATAGGAATAAGTAAGTGAGTCAAATTTATTTACAGGGGAAATCTCTCTTCAGCTGGCATTGCACATAAAAATAGAAATTGAATATTTAAACAAACGGTATTCTATGCAACAAAAAAGTAAAGGATGTAAGATTACCCCGTAAATCAGACATTTCATCTACATGTAATTCTAATTCACAAAGAGCATAGTCCTGTCTTTCATTCAGGTATATTGCATACAGAATGTATAATAAGAAATAATAAACAGATACAGTACATCATGTGTATGCTGTTCCCCTGAATAACATTGTAAAGACATTGTAGAATTTTATACAAGGCACCAGTGTAAATAGGGTTTCTCAAAAACAGTTAATGATGATTCTTATTTTTATTAAGTACAGTCTGTATTACATCTTTACCTATTTATTTAAAAAAGAGCTTAAGCCTTCATTTATTTAGGCACACATAATTTCCAGACAGCCTCAGACAGTTGTGTACATGGCTTTGCTGTTTCCATTCGAGCCCATGGAGCCATGAGACAGGATGGTGCCAGTTCGGGGTCGTTGCATGTCCGTGTTTGGCGGGCTTTGAAAAATCTTCCGCAGAACCCCCTTTAGATGATTCCTGAATTTCACGCCAACGAAAACATAAAAAACGGGATTAAGGCAGCAGTGTGAAAACGCCAGCAGCTTGCATCCGTATTCGGCGTAGTCGAGATAATGTGTGACGTTACAGTTTGTGAAAAACTGATTCCCATGATGAGTAAAGGTGTGCAGAAAAATCACCAGGTTATAAGGACCCCAGCCGAGATAGAACACGACTACGATGCAGAAGATGAGTCTGATAGTGCGGTGTCTTTTGTTCGTTCTTGTCTTGAAGATGGTCTGCAGGATTCTTATGTAGCAAAAACCCATGACCAGAAAGGCACAGAGAAAAAAGCAGTTCTGTTCATACGTAACGGTTAAATGTGCGCCGGTGTTTTGGTACTCACAGTAAAGTTTTTGAGGGTCTCCTGGGTCGACGTGGACTTTGCTTGTTATCGGGGCCGGCAACGCCGCTGCGATGCTCACCACCCAAGCGAAGAAGGGGATTAGTGCAAAACCCTGGCCTCTTTCCCAGTCGGAGAGTGGATGCACTACAGCCATGTAGCGCTGAACGGTCATCATCACCAAGAACACGATGCTGCTGTAAAACCCCGCGTAGAAGAGAAAGTTTACGGCTTGGCACGCTGGTTCTCCGAGAGTCCAACCCCAGATGTGGTAACAAGCCCAGAACGGCAATCCGACAGTGAACAGCAGGTCCGACAGCGCCAAGTTAAGGATGAAGATGTTGGTCAACGATTTGAGATTCTCATACAGCGCAAGAATTGCAAGAACCAAACTGTTACCAACGAGACTGAGCAAAACCACGATGCCGAAGAATAACGGGACGACGATGGATCCGATCTTGGCCACTTCGTCCTTGCGACACAATCCGTCCTCGACATCATCCTCGTCAACATAGTTGTATTCAGTATTGTTTTCTGTAAAGCAAAAACATTATGAAATTGGAGACATTTTAAACAAATTATTTATGTTTTGCTTCCCTAAAGGATACAATAGGCTTCACAAGCATAAAAAGGAACTTATTGTCCACGACCTGACACAATGCATGATCACTTACAGCTGACCGTATACAGATGAAATTATTAGATTTATCTATTAAAATAGCTTTAATTACCCATATTGCTCCAGTTTGTTTTCCTTGGAAATCCAATAAATGACCCAAGAACTAACAACCCCCCCCCCAAAAAACACAAAATAGCCCTCTTTATAGTGTAAAAAAACAACTCTTATTCTAAAAGCCGATCAAAATATTAATTAATAAAATAAAGTAAAATTTAAAAGCGCTACATGGAAAAAAGAAAAATCTACCACACTGGACTGAACAAGAGTGTGTTGTGTTTTTATGCGGCGTTCGCGTGTTCCCTCCCAGTTGACCCACCTGATGTTCTTGTTAACCAATAAGGAAGTAAAATATGTTAAATAAATAGTTCATGCTTTTTATTATTATTTATTTAATGAGACACCGCAAAAATATCAGACTTCAGTGTAACAGTCAGTAAGTTTTTCATTTAAGTGTTCGGGACACTTTAAAGTCTTTTGCGCATTCTGGTTTCAAATAAACACAAAATAATAAACAATATTTTTTTTGTTCTGGTTACATCAAAGGGCACCTGTTAAAAAGTACAATGTGCTGTTTTTGAATCATTAAACAGTGTAATTGGTCCAAATTACTGGTCTGTTATACTCTAATAGTCCACTTTCCTGCACATTAACACACACGCATTTTCTACAAGGTCCAGGTAAGAGCATGTTTTTTAGAAGCTTGAAGAAAACCGGAGAACCCAGATGGACGCGTGACGTGTGATACTCCACACACCTGAGCTCAGGATCGAACCCTAGACCGTGGACTTTGAGTCAATAAGTCACAATGGTTTAAACAAATGAAAGAAATGCATTCTATGAACACATAATGACTAATTATACACAATTTGTTAGATAATAAAAATAAAACACTCTGTGAATTAATACATGATTAAAATGTGATTTTTCTATATTCATATAGAAATATATTAAATGATTATGAATAAAAATGATTTTTCATTATTCATACACTGCCCAGGGGGGTGATTATGCAATGTCACATTTCCACCCAGAGTCGCATTCATTTCTCTCCAAGATCTTGTATTGATGATGGCAGAGTCGGACCGCTGCGTAAAGCCCTTCTCCAGCACAGCACAAAGATTTTCAACGGGGTTAAGGTCTGGCCAATCTATGCGTGAAAATGGTCTCATGCTCCCTGAACAGCTTTTACACACTGTGAGCCTGATGAATGGCTCATACGTCATTTTGGAATATATATATATTTCTATATGGAAGAAATGATCCATTGATGTGATACTCTTGTCA
This sequence comes from Dinotopterus cunningtoni, assembly GCA_028565755.1. Taxonomy (NCBI): domain Eukaryota; kingdom Metazoa; phylum Chordata; class Actinopteri; order Siluriformes; family Clariidae; genus Dinotopterus; species Dinotopterus cunningtoni. The sequence goes on from JAOTRS010000017.1 coordinate 16,362,349, forward strand.
TTCAGTACATTCAGGTCGTCAGCTGACCTCATTTTTGGGGCACATAACATTGCTGAGTCTAGACCTGACCAACTGAAGCAAGCTCAGATCATAACACTGCCTTCACATTAGGCACTGGGCGTGATTTGACAAAGTGTTTAAGATATTCTCCTATCACAATCATTTAGGATGTTTTCAGACCACATTTCCTTCTTGAAGATGGTTCACCACCTCATCCTTCCAGGTTTTAATAATGCGCTTTACAGTTCTTAACCCAATTTTAGTAGCTTCAGCAATCTTCTTAGATGTTTTCTTTGCTTCATGCAGGATGTTGATTTAAACCTTTTGAAACAGAGTCACATCTTTACCACAACCACAGGATATGCCTTGTGACATGGTTGTTGAAGAGAAGAGAAGCTACTCAACTGCGCATCAGTTACGGTTAAATACACTGCGGAAAAATAACTATTTGGTCCCTTGCGGGTTTTGTAAGTTTTCCCACTTAGGAAGAACTGTCGTTTTTATCATATGTTTATTTTAAAGGATAGAGACAGAATATCAGTGAAAAATCCAGAAAAAGCACATGATACAAATGTTATAAATTTAGTTGCAAAATAAGTATTTGACCCCCAAGAAAAACATGACTCACTACTTGGTGGAGAAACCCTTGTTGGCAAGCACAGAGGTAAGATGTTTTTGGAGCTGGTTACCAGGTTTGCACACATCTCAGGAAGGATTTTGTTGCACCATTCCATACAGATCTTCTCTAAGTCCTTAAGGTTTCTGGCTAGGCAACTCCATGGCTAGTAGCAGATTTCATTAAAGAGAAAGTACAAACAGAGTGATGGCGATAACATCATTGTCATGTCGTCATTGTGCTGATGTCATAGTGCTTGGGCCCTAATAACAAAACCGAAAACAAAATAATAACAAATATTACTTAACAATCTAAGACAATTTACTTGCATGTTAAAAAAGATAACATTTTGTGTATAATTGTGGAAAAAATGTTCCCCCCTTACAATAATATTTGTACTTTGTGTCTTCAAATTCAATAAAATAAAATTTTATTTGTTGCGTACACCTAAAACAGCTAGAACTTCTAGAACTTAGCAAGATAGATGGAATTCCTTGCAATAAAAGAAGAAAAACCATTGCACTAAAAAGAATGTAAAATATAAAATCTACAAATATACAGATACAGTATATGTTGTTGTTGTTGTTCCTTTAGCTGCTCCCGGCAAGTGTTCCCCACAGCGGACCATTTGATCCGCACATACAAGCTCGGCACAGATTTGATGCAAGATGCCCTTTCTGACACAACCCTTCCATTTTATCCGGGATTGGGACCGGCACTGCATCCAGTGGCTGTGGTTTGGCCACTGACTGGGAATCGAACCCGATCTTTTTAAAACAGAGTTCACAGGGTAAACCTTGTAAAGGATCTTAAAATGAAGAACGTTAGTATTTATTGGGTATAAGTCAGGCTTTATGTCAGTCAATATCTTGAATATAAGATCTCCAATAAAATTTCCTCCTAAGAGCAATTATTCTTTGAGTTTGAAACATCCGGCGAATGTGTTTATTAGCTTATTTTCTGTCTGTTATATCGATGCCATCTAAAAGTAATTTAGATTGTATAATCTCATACCAATATTTAAAAAAGGTGACTTTTAACGAGAATAATTAAACTGGGGCAAATTAATCTCTTTAAACATTAAATTCTCTAGAAGGTGCTGAAAGAACATAAAAACCTGTCAAACCATCTAGGGGAAAAACCTGATTTATTTTAGACCGTAATTTCTTACGTTGTTCCAAATGAGCATTTTATGAGGTGAGAAGTAACAGTAACAACTTTTTTTTTTATTTTTTTTTTTTTTTACAAAAATCACAGTTACGATATTGAAAAAATAAAAGTACAAGCTTGAGGTGTAAAAAAAAATGTATTGTGTAATTAACTATCCCCAATAAAATAGATGTACTGTATAAGCAAACTTAACAAAGAATATGGTAAATAAATAATAACAATAGACAACAACCAACAAATAAACAGACAAATAAATCATTATAAAAGGAAGGAAAAATTAAAAAGACTAAAGAAACTAACAGTAAAAAAAAATCACAGTGTTTCACTGATTAAATGAGGAGACAATAACAGAGACCATGTGTGATTTTCTATTACATTTAAAAACAGCAACAACAGTGACAGCCGGGTTCAGCTGTTACGTGACGTCATCGCTTCAGTGCAACTAAGCTTGCTTGTCTTTCCTATTGGTCGAGGCGCGCGAGTGGGCGGGACGTCAAGTTGTGAAATAAGAAAGATGTAGGTATTTCAGCTATATTTTCTACAATTATACATGTCAGTAAAACATTTTATAAAACATTATAAAACCTCATGTAGTGTATTAATCAGTATTTAATCCCTGGACGTTTAATAAGGTTTACCTTTGACCTGTCAATCAAACAGTTTGAGAAGACTAGCGGGTTTGTTCACCTGTAATAAACATCGCACTGCCTCAGGATCTCTAAAGTATGTTCAAGTTTGTCAACATTTAACTTTAAACTTTAAACTTGACGTTTTTTTCCCTCTCACGGTGTAATATGTGTCTAAACCTTTCTGGGAATTATGACTTGTTAAACAGTAAACACTCAGGGTTCAGTGTTTTAATGCTGTTTTGGAAGTATTTAGGTCAATGTTTATAGAAATATAGAAATATTTGTCTTTAACACTAACACACATGTCGTACTTTCATAGTTTACCGACGGCCCCTGTGCCATATCTTACTTTTCTGACATTATTTATTTATTTATTTATTTAGTCTGTTTGTTTGTAAGCTTGTTTATAAATAAAAATGCCTCGTCACGACTTGTTCATGTGTGATTATGAGATTAGTGAGTCTGAGATGCACTACTCAATTTATAATTCATAAAATTAAACTAAAAAAAGAAATCTAGATGGTTAAATTAGGTTTACTATTGTTTTATTAGTGTTTCTTGTTATGATCACGACTTATTAAACTGTTATTTTGTTCTTACAACTTGATGCTCTCACTCCTCTGGATGAAATATACAATCATTTATCTTCTGTTTTTATTTAATGATTTATTTATAAATGTATTTTTGAAAATAAATACATATTTAAAGCTCTGCTTTGAAAAAAAACTTTAAAAACATGAAAACCTTAAACATAATCAACCTTTGATGTGTGTGTTTTTGTTTGTTTGTTTGTTTGTTTGTTTGTTTGTTTACAATTCCCTGTTTAGCACCTGACACATGACCTCTTGACCCGGGTGTGAGGGACCGAGCATAACCATGGCGATGGCCGGAGAGGGACAACTTCAGAGGATTATCAGAGATCTGCATGGTACAGTGTGTGTGTGTGTGTGTGTGTGTGTGTGAGATTAAAGAGAAAGTAATAGTACATCCATGCACATGTTGAAGAATGTATACTGTGTAGATGGATGTAAAACTCTCCCGGGTCCACCTGTGATCTTTATGAGATGTATCATAAGATCTCAGCCTGACATGTAGAAGGGACAAAGTTCTCTCTAGGCTTTACATGTGTGAGGATCGTATTTTAGTTTTTATATCGCAGTGGTCTTGATTTCTTAGGTGTTGATGGGTGTCTCCTAGGTTCTCCACATCATGCAAAAAAAAAAAAAAAACATACCTATAGCTGAATGAGCTACAATAAATTCCCTCCTAGGTGTGAACGTGTGTGTAAACATGCTTGTGGTATCATAGCATTAGGAAAGTAAATCCCTAGTCACCTACAGATACGATATTATCATGAGACCCAATTTTCGTCTAATTAGCACTCGTGGTGTGTGTAATGTGTAATTAGGTTTGAGACTAATTCGCTCACAGAGTTTGAAAAAAAAACCCAGATTACAGGCCACATGCGTTTTTTGATAATGTAACGCCTAAAAATGCGTTTCTGTTGCAGCACAGAATCGTTTGTATCTGAAGCTGATCGATCGATCACCGGTCACAGCCAATCAACCTGAAAATCAGACAAACTAGGAATGTCATAACTGATTTTTTTTCCCTCAATTCTAACTACCATCCATCCTGTGCTGTATTCGTGTTGTATTTGCACCCAGTGCTCCTGGGACTCGCTCTCCTTCCATTATCATCCTGACCGAGATAAAATGATCTCATCATTTTTTTTCACCAGATGCAGTGTCGGAGCTCACCAAGGAGTACAACGAGACCGGGGAACCAATCACAGACGACAGCACTAACCTGCAAAAGTTCTCCTACAAGTTAGAGTACCTGCTTCAGGTTTGTCCTTAGGACAGTCCAGTGTTTTAACCTCCAGCTACATTCTTATTCTTGTTTTTAGATGTTACAGCTTCTCTTTATCGTTTCACACAGTTTGACCAGAAGGACAAGACTACGTTCCTGGGCACGAGGAAGGATTATTGGGACTATTTTAGCGACTGTCTGGCTAAAATCAAAGGCGCCAATGATGGCATTCGCTTCGTCAGATCCATCGCTGAGGTAGCACCTGTTCATTCACTCATTCTGTTCCGTAGGTCAGGGCGTCATATCCACGCAATGCTAAATCTACAGTGCGTCAGGAGGACAGTACTGAAGAAGACATGCAGATTAGTCTTGCCAGCTCCAGTCTTTGTCATACATACAGTAGTTCCACAGTGGGTAGATTTGTTTAAACACAACAAAGGTCAAAGCGGAATAAATATCAGTCCTTCCTTATTTAATGACACGAAGCGGCATTTCTTGAAATGTCAGTTTCAGTCGTGTAAAACTTTTAGTACACAACAGGATATTTGCAGTACAAGCAACCATGTGTGTTTAATATATAAAAGAATGACCTTCTACCTTCCCCTCCTCATGATTAGTTATGTTTAATGTTGTTGAAGATCTATGAAACGTTTTTTTTTTTGTTTTTTTTTTTGTACCTACAACCTTCGTCTCTTAACCAGCATGATTTTTCAGAAATTTAAACGCAGCTCGTCTTCTCTATCTTAAAAACTTTTTCCATGGCATGAAACCTTATAAGTCACCTCTGATTGTTAAATAAACTCCTTACAGAATAACGTCACCAAATCAAATGTTTAAAAACAATAAAAAGTTTGCGATTTGCACCCAGGTCTACTCTTTGGTTTGAACTTTCAAAAGCAATATATTTATAGTTTTTACAAATGATGCTTTAGTGCAAAGTGGACCGTGTGCATTACATTAGATATAACATGACCTTCCTTATTGTTGTTCTTCATAGATTTCCTAGTATTTCTTAACAAACCTCACTTTCTTTAGTATGAATGTGTTTAATAATACACACTTCCTCCTTTTGGTTTTTCACTGGGGAAAGTTTTTAGTATCTAATATCTACTTTATGAAATATTAACTTCCCCCATACATAACACGTATTTGTTTCAGTAATTTAAACTTTACTGTTGTCTTATTCTAAACTATAAGTAGTCAAGCGAGTTCCAGCTGCAAAAGCTGAAAGGTTTCTTTTTTCTCAGCGATCGGCGGCAACTTGAAGTCATGTGATGTAAAACTGAGTTACGACCCCAGAGCTGACAATGGCGTTAAAAAAGATATTTTAAAAAAATACATGTGGGGAAAAAGTACTGATTCTTTCTTTTTTGCATATTTGTCACATTTAAATGATTCTAATCATCAAACTAATTTTCATTTAAAACAAAGATAACTGGGGTAAATACAAAATGCAGTTTTTAAATCATTTCATTTATTAAGGAAAAAAGCTGTCCCTATGTGAAAATGTAATTATCAAAATGTTTTTTTAGCAAATATAAGACAAGTCTTTGTGTTCTTTTTGGTCAGCAGTGGCTTTCACTGTGTAACTCTCTCATGGATACCATTTTTTTTGCCCCCAGTTTTTTTGCCCCCAGTCTCTTTCTTATTGTTGAATCATGAGCAATGATCTTCTCTGTGTGGCAGGTGAGGCCTGCAGTTCTCTAGCTGTTGGCTAAATCACCATCGTTCGCTTGAGTGCCAAAGCCTTAGAAATCACTTTGTAGCCCTTTTTCCAGACTGGTACATATCAATTACTTTCTCATCTGTTCTAGAATTAATGTGTTGCTTAATTTTCACACGTTCTATTTAAGTGATTTCTTGATTCTGCAGGTCTGGTAGTAATCAGGCCTGGGTGTCACTCACTCACTCATCTTCTATACCGCTTTATCCTGTATTCAGTGTCGCGGGGACCAGGAGCCTATCCCAGGAGACTTAGGGCACGAGGCAGGGTACACCCTGGACAGGGTGCCAATCCATCGCAGGGCACACACATACACACTCACACACCCATTCACACACTACGGGCAATTTGGGAACATCAATTAACCCTACATGTCTTTGGACTGTGGGAGGAAACCGGATTACCCGGAGGAAACCCACCAAGCATGGGGAGAACATGCAAACTCCATGCACACAGAGACGGGAATCGAGCCTGGCCAGGAATCGAACCCGGACCCTGGAGTGCTAACCACTACACCACCGTGCCGCATGAGGCCTGGGTGTGGCAAGTGAAATTTAACTCAGCTTTCCAAAAAAAAAAGATGATCTTATTTACAGTTATTTCATGATTTAGCAAAGGGTTGGGGGGATTGGGGTGCAATTACTTTTTTTTTCCACATAGGGCTTTGGTTTGGACAGCCTTAAAAAAAAAAGAAAAATATTTTTTGTTGATTATCTTAAAATTTGTGTGATATTAAAGTTTGTTTGAATCATTTAAGTGTGACAAATATTTACAAAGAAAAAATTAGGAGGGGCAAATACTTTTTAGTTCAACATGCATTAAAGCTGTTTTGTAATGTTTTCTTTGAAAATCTCTATAACAATTATAAAACGTGAGTCCTGAAGACTTTCATGTGGTGCAAAAACCTGCTATTACAAACCACGGATACTGGAGACTCCTTACAAAATGACACAAAAGATTACCATGTTATTCATTTTTATTGTATAATAGCATGTTTTTTTAATCTGATTATTACATTTAGTTTAGTCCATGTGTAGGCTGTTACTACGAAAATATTAGTTTAGAGAATTAATCAACAACACTGTGACATGAACAGTGTAAATCAAATGCATTTTATTTCAGTGTAAAGGAAATTCTTTGTGATCCAGCTTGTACGTGTGAAGGAAACAACACTTCTTGTCTCTTTCTCAGCTGAAGACGTCGCTCGGGAAAGGCCGAGCATTTATCCGCTACTCTCTGGTGCACCAGCGTTTAGCGGACACGCTCCAGCAGTGCCTCATGAACCAAAGGGTCACCAGGTAACACACACCCGTGCTGTACTTCTAAGGGGTCATTCATTTATAACACTGCAGCACATACTGTACTGTACTGTACTGTACACTCTCTTCACATGACTTGTGTGTCGTTCTGTTTATCTACTTATTTTTGGTCGTACCGCTGTTTCGTGTTCCTGTAAATGATCAGGTTTGCACAAACGATGTTTTACCTACGAAATTTCTCTTCCCGTGTCGAGTTGTACTTCTTTAAATCTGTTTCCCTGTTTTATCAGAACCGTACTGGGAGTGGAAGCTGCCCTTTTCACGTATCGCTAGAATAATAGGTACATGTGCGTGGTGGTGCGCAAGCAACCGAGTATGTGTGTATGGATCGATTCGGGAAGTGCGTTATGTCGCGCATGTAACCGCAAGTTCAGTTCTTCTATGGCTGATTGAAGATTATACTGTTTGGGTTTTGTTTTGTTGTTGTTTTTGTTTTTTTGGGAGGTTGTCACTGATTTTAATATTAATAATTATCAAGCAGGTATGGCTTTAAAAAAATACAATTTAAGTACCATCAAATTCAAACTTCAAATTTTATTTGTCACATTCACAGTCATACACAGTACGATATGCAGTGAAATGCTTACACGACCGCCAGTAACCTTAAAAAAAAAAGTAAAAGCTTATTTAGGAGAAATAAATATGAATTAAGAGGAAATACAGTAGAAAATAAAATTAAATAAAAAATTCAATTTAGCTAGGTAAAAAGAGAGTAAAAATATTTCTGTACAAATAAAAATAAAAATATTGTGCAATAGAAATATAGAAAAAAATTAAACTTTTTGTATAAATAAAGAAAATTACACCTTTGTCATTATTGTAAACAGGTGATTCTTTTTAAAATACAGCATGAAAATACTTTTTTTTTTTTTTTTTTTTTACAATACTTTTTACTTTTTTAGGCCCAGAGGAAGGTTTCTCTCCTTGGATTCAGTTCCCACCCAATGCCTAAACCCCACCCACTGGGTACAAGCA
>JAOTRS010000017.1:16438171-16448293 GCA_028565755.1 Dinotopterus cunningtoni
AGTAAAAATAAAACAAATTAACCTGCACTTTACCTTTAAAAAAAGTAAAAATAAATCCCGACAGATAAGTGTTTCCGCACACACAACGGCATGCTGACTGAGGGCATGGACTTTTAACCTCTCTAATGAGACTTTCTTTTGCTTTACACGCGCGCGCACACGTTATAATAAACAGTACATGCATGCTGTACACACACGCATACAGACACAAAATAAAATCAGTTTTATGCACACACGTGGTCACAGTATAATAGTAAACAGTACACGCATGCACGAATGTTAATTCTACCAGTGAGAGACACGCACTAAGACCCAGCAGGGGAGACAATTACCCACAATTCCGCAGCGCAAGAGAGAAAAAAAAAATTGGCTCAGTTGTGATCACGTGACGCTCGGCATCAAAACAAGAAGCGCATGCGTGATACATGATACTCGGTACTCGCAAAACCAAGACTTGTTCGTTTTTCAAGTCAAAATTTATAAATAAATCTTTGCTCGCAAACCGCGTTACTCGCAATCCGAGCTTCCGCTGTATCTAAAAAAAAATAAAATAAAAAAAGGAAATGCTGAAAGTTTCATACAAAGCAATTTCCCCCCCCATGACAATTTTATTGTTTCACTGTCCAGCCCAGTGGGTGGTGGTAACGCACCAAGCACCCACAAACGGGAACAATATTCCTGTAATAGTATTTTAAAGAAGATGCAAATTTGTCATTTCACGGTTGTAAGTTCACCTAAATAATTTAAAAAGCGTGAATACGAGTCAAATCATGGCCCTCCGATTCATCGCATAATGTGACTTCTGCATGGACTGGACGGACCAGTAGTTTCCTCAGGGCTTTATCCTGGTTACTATGACGATGGAGCTGGCGCATTATCCCGGGAACAATGCGTGCCAGTCTGGGATACGTCTTGCATGAGATCTCACCTGTACCTTCCTCAGTGATATCACTGAACCTTCTGATGCATTTTATGATCATGTACAAACATGTACGACACCAAATCAGAGAAAGTGTTGTTGAAATTCCTAAGAGGTCGATGTAATCACAACATGCACCTCGATTCCGCCTTAAATATTACACCATTTTGTGGTGTTGCATGTTGTTATACGTTACATGCCACGTTAGCATTGTGGTTCCAGTGCAGATTTAAAGACACTGAAAGCTATCCTGGCTGATTTATCTATGAGGGGCGTTCAAGTCAAACTGGGACTTTTGATTTTGTGCAGAACACAGTTATGAGAGTAAAAACTCCCTGTATTTCTCTATATAATCCCCTGCTACACTAATGCACTTATCTCAGTGTTTCACTAGTGCTTGGACAGCCCATCAGGGAAGAAAGTTTTCTCAGTGGGCGGAGCCGTGATCGGACTTCCTGCTTCACATCTTCACCAGAAAATTTCATCACAAATCCCGGTATGACTTGAACGCCCCTTACAATACTTTATATAGTTAGGTAATTCTAAATTATGCAAATAACCAAGGCTATCTGATACCTGGTTGGACTTGCCGTTGATGGTCGTCGGAGGCGTTTTTGGTCTTCTTGATTCTGCACAGGGAAGAAAAACAAAATGATAAATGAGTAAGAATAAGAATTTTCATTATGAAAGAAGCAAATTCAATTATTAGATCTGTGTTATTTAAATAAGAATTAAACTGGACGATAAGGTGCTTTAACGCCTTTACCATTTAAAGTTCGTTATTATACAGTATTGGCATGAACCAAGATGGTTTATTTACAGTGCTGTGAAATAATGCTGAATACATTTGTCGTCACACTTGAATGATTCAGGTCTTCGGTTTAATTTTAATATTACACGAAGATAACCCTGAAATCAAAAAGCAGTTTTTAAATGATGGTTTTATTTATTAAGGGAAAAAAATGGAAAAATAAATAATTGGGGCTGCTTTGCCCCTTCAGGCCCTGGACGACTCGTCATAACTGATCGAACCATAAAATCTGAGGGCTACCAGAAAATCCTGAAGCAGAATGTCTGACCATCGATTCGATAACATCAAGCTCAAGTGCATTTGTGTTATCCAGTAATGCTCCAGCAATTTTACCTTAAACAGGCTGTTCATACTTTAAAACCCACCAGTGTGGCTGAATTAAAGCAATTCTGCAAAGAAGAGTGGGCCAAAATTCCTCCAGAGCTATGTGAAAGAATCATTTCTAGTCATCGCAAGCACCTGATTGCAGTTGTTTTGCCGCCAAGGGTGGAACAACCAGTTATAAGGTTTAGGGATCAATTATCCACATATTCACTTAATAAATGGAACCATCATTTAAAAACTGCATTTTGTGTTTACTCGGGTTATCTTTGTGTGATATTTAAATTTGAATCATTTAAGTGTGACATGTAAACATGTTAAAAAAAAAAAAAAAAAAGAAAATTCAGGAAGGGGGCAAATACTTTTCCCCCAGCACTGCATTTAAATACCACAGCGATTTGCTGATGATTAGATCAGAGCAGCTGTTAATCTGCCCGAACAGACTCGGTGAGACCCTGTGAGACGGGGACTGAACCTGACGTGCTCTCGCTCTGTGGATCGGCCCCGTTCTTGTCGTCGTCTCTCCTCTCCGCGGCTTGCTGTTGCGCCGCCAGCGCCGTGAGCTGAGCCGACTGCTTGATGAGGGACACCCGGTAGAAATAGTTTCTCCAGAACATCTCCTCTTTTACACTGAAATGCACACAAACAGGTTTCAGAGCCTCAAAGAGAATCACTGGAGCTTTAAAGACGTCTTGTTGCTTGTGTCCGTGTCATAGTCAGCGATGTTTGCAACATTTACAGGAAAATTCTTTTTCAAATTACTGTTTTGTTTTTAACAGGGACGGTATGGTACGATTACGATTAACCCATTATCAAATTATCTCCTTACGTCTTCACATTCTCATGCACATTCCTGACACGCAAATACTAAACCTGTTGCTCTCCCTCACAGCCAGCAGGTGGTGCAAGAGGTCTCGTTTTCACTCACTGTTTTGGAACCAGGTCGAAGCGCATCCTGTTGAGAAGCTCGTCTTCCTGCAGCATGACCAGAGCGATGGGATACATCTGCTCGACGTCAAAGTGGAACTGGACGCCAGCCGGAGGGTCTCGGAGGAAGTTCCTCTTGTCCTGGATATAAACAAATGCTTTTCTTATTTAGCAGAAAACACTTTAGATTAAGGCTTCTTTTGCTCAATGTGTAAAATTCCTGACTTCGATCTGATCATAAGGTGTTAAATGATTTTTCTATAACAGCACCTGGGATAGTTTCAGCTGCACAGGTTTATATCAATGTCTAATATGTTATCCTTAATACAGTATTTTGTGGAAGCAGTCTTCAGTAGCAAGACATGCAGTCTTATTGAAGGTGCATTCAGCTTATATTAATTAACACAATAAATGTTCGATCCTTTTAATGACCTAATATAAAAAAAAAAAAAAAAGGAAAAAACATGTATGACATGACATAAATCCTCTGAAATAAATGAATGAATTCAAATTGGACGTTTTTTTCACTATGAAATTTTAACACACTTTAATCAAGGTAAAGTTCGCATAGGAGAGAATTTTGAAAGACGGTCATGTTGTGGTTTTTACACACTTTGGATAAATTTGAACAGTTGTTAGGTAATTAAGTCGTGCACATTTCGAAATACTAATTTTACTTTTATCTAGTACTGTGCAAAAGTCTTGAATCACCCTTAATTTCTTCATAATAAATGGTATATCTTCAGAATAAACTGGTTGTTCATGTAACAGCCTCATCAACTCATTTCCCCTCTCGTCTGTTCCAACAACTCAGCGGTATACTAATCACTGGCCTAATCATCTGTCATCATCTGCAAGTTAGATGTTGTTGTTTTTTTTATGCTCAAGATATGGATCATATTCATTTTGTACCTTTACAGTCCCAAAAAACATATGCGTCTTATTTTATGCATACTCTACCAGTCAAAGGTTTGGACACAAAGTCCATGGCCTTTCCTAATTTTTTAATTTCTTTCTAATTTGTAAAACAATACTGAAGGCGTTCAAAATATATACAATATTAATATATACAAACAGTTGATATTGAGATGTTTCTGCTACTTCTGCTCTGTAAATCCTTCATAACGGCTCTGATCTGAGGTGCTGCTTGTTAATGGGCGATTTCTGAGGCTGGTGACTCTAAATGAACGTCTCCTCTGCAGCAGAGGTACGTTTTGGTCTTGCTTTCCTGGGAAGGTCTTCATGAGAGACAGTTTCATCATGGAGCTTGATGGGTTTTACAAAACAATACTGTTCCAGCAAGAACTATTCCAAGACCTGTTCAAATAACAACTGACTGTTGTTTTTTCGTAGTTACACAATCCCATTTGTTATTTCATAGTTTTGAAATCTCCAATATTGTCTAAGAATGCCAAAAATATATCGCAAGACAAAAAACAAAACACTGAATTGTCCAAACTTTTGTCTGGTACTTTATGCATATTATTCCACAACATTAAAATTTGACTATAGCTGGATAAAACTGCGTGTTAAAAATGCAAACTGCTGTGGTACAAGACTGAAACAATCACAACAATAAAAAAAAAAAATCCAATCCATCATTAAGAGGTTAGAGAGGGATTCGGGATTCAGCCTCGTGTTAAACACAGACGGTTCAGACGCGATTTCGAAGCGATTACTAATCAGGAACTAATCAAGTCCAAGCTTCGCTTAAGATGACAACGTTATCAGATGTGTTTTCATGCTGAAAGTGCTTCTGAGACTGGGTTTGAATGTGTATTTTAAAAAGGTAAAAAAGGATTTAAAAGGTAAAAAAGGATAAATAAATAAATATTAGATTAATATAAATATATGGCCTTAGCCAGAAGAACAAGATTTTATAAGGTTCTTCAGTTTTTCTGGTTTTATTTTGCAGAATAAGTTCATTAAGGCTTGTTCTGGTAGAAATCGTTTTCTTATGGCATTAAAAACTTGGGCAGGTCAAAAGTATATACTTTATAGTCAGATTAGTGCTACAGTGCGGACGTGCCATTACCGTCTATTATCACCAATCAGATTGCTCGGTCGGAACTGTATATATTGTATAATAATGATAATTTCCCTCAACAGCAATGCGCTATACAGTATATATTTTTTTTTCTTGAGGGTTGAAAGGGTTGACCTAAGAGTCCTGAGACTCAACCTCACAAGGTCCTGAGTACTGAACATGAACGACAACTGACCACCTCAACGGTTCGAACGTGAATCAGATCGGATCAACTTACAGCCGATAAAGCTAAGATCTGCTGCTGAATGGTCTCCTCCTCACTGTAGCCCACCCAGGGAGGCACCGCTGCATCTACACGGGCACAAAGGAAGACATGAGATTCTCGGTGTGTTCAGTTAAGAAAATCGGAAAAATAAAAATAAAAATAAAACAAAGGCAAATTAATTATATCCAGCACATGTTTACCAGTTTTCTTGGCATTTTTCTCCTGAACAAACTTTTCCTGTTCCTTCTGGAAATCTCCCAGGATGGTCTGTGGACATGGAGATAGAGAGAGATAGAGAGATTCACGAAGACATCAAGAGGGAGCATTAAAAAGAGAGAGAGAGAGAGAGAGACTAGGACTAGATTTGCTATTTGTTTTGCTAAGTTCAAGATGTAGATGCAGCTTGACATTTCGACCTCCGACCAGAAAATCCACCAAAAACACTCTTGAAATTTCAACGTCATCTTTGGGAAAGACTTCTTAACTACCTAACTTCTTAACTAATAGTTCCTTCACCGTTTGGTCCACACAGTGCAAAGTGCACCTTCACCAATCGTTAATGAGTTTATAGCAGAATTCTGACCAAGTTAACTCTGTAACACTGACTGTACTCGTCTGTACTGCACCGTTTGGGGCAGAAATCACTGATATCACCAGGTTAGCTTGTTGCCAAGCTGCTTTCTGTTGCGATTTCAGCTCACTATAGGACGACAAAGGAAACAACTACTCAAAAGGCATGTGACTGTAAAAGTGCAAACAAAAGGCATACTTTCACCAAGACATTTTTTTTTTAACCTTGTCATACATCATCTCAGGAATTCATTGTAGGCTCTCCAACCTGTCAAGCTGGATTAAAGCTAGATCTTACGACTATAATCTAAAACACACGGTCACAGTGGTTCACAAATATTTGGACAATGGTGGATTGTTTTTTTTGTGCGTGTTTTTGCCCATGTACACTGGATTAAAAAAAACAAAACAAAAGGTAATAATGTTGTAATTGAAATGTAGGATTTCAGCTTTAATTTAAGGAGTTTAACTAAAATTTATCATTAACCATTTAGCAATTTCCTTTTACACGGTCGTGCTATTTTCACAGGCTCATAAGTAATGGAACATAAATAGTATCATGGCCAGATGTGGCCTGTTTCTTCATTATTAGCAAAATATGCGGACAAACTGTTTACAGAAGACTTTGAACACAGTACGGTGATGAGACTCTTAGCTGCAGTAAAACACTTAAACGTAGTTAAGAAGTCCATACGTCTGTGAATGATGATCCAAGCTGACGTGGCTCAGAGCTCACTGCAGTCGTTTCCTCAGCGAGTGGAACGCCTCATCCTTGAAAATTAGCAGATAACTTTGTGAGACGCATCTGCCTGAGGGAACTGTACACACAATCATTCACCAACACCTCTTGCACGTTACAGGAACTCTGGGCTGGGAGTTATTATTGCCCCCCCATATAGTCCTGACCGCATTCCAAGTCATTTCCACATGCTCAAAAGAGTTCAGGGGAGGCCGGCGTTTCAGCCATGAAACAATTTTTCTCTCGTAATTGTGGTCTGTTATTCAGCACTATTTTTAAAAAAAATTTATAGTCAAAGTCAAAGTTTGACTTGAACGCACCACGTATTAGAGAGACCGCAAAACCTTCACAAGTGGTTGACTCAACAATCGAAAAAGAAGGAATGCAAGGAACTCTGAAAGTGACAGGAGTATCTGTCGACAATCAAAAGTCACCTTCAAACATGTAAATACAGTGGGTTTACTTGCTTAAAGATGTAAACCACTGATAACACTCACGAACAGAAAGGTCAGATTAAAAAAATAAAAAAAGGATTTAGTTTTTAGATTAGGCTAAAAAGAAGAAAAACTGCACTGTTCTAAAACAAGATAATCATGTACCAGAATAACTGGAGGGAAATGAAGGGCTCGTGTTCTGAAGCATCAAAGCATTCCACATCATCTGTTAAACATGCCGGAGGCAGCGTTATGGCCCGGGTATGCGTGGTTGTCAGTAGAACTGGGTCACTGGGGTTTACTCGTGATATCGCAGCTCACAGAAGCATTGTACAGAGCGGTACATTCTGCTCTGATCCGGTCAAATGCTGTATAATAATGGTTATACAACTTGTCTGTGACCTACAATGGAAAAATATTGTAGCAAGTGATGACGATGAGCGGGCCCAAGCACCTGCGCCATTGCCACCCGGGCACACCGCACAACCTGTGTGCTTCATGAGCATGTTAAGACCTGTTAAGTTAAAAGCATCACACTTAAACTTATGAGTGAAAATCAACTAATGACGTCCTAAGTGAAATTGTATTGAATGACATCAAATTGAGCGACATCATAGTGCGATGCTTTTTTCCAGCATTCAGGTCTTTTATACGCTTTCATAGTATGATGTCATATTGAGTGTGTTGGGGTTACCATTATGGCATAATTTATACATATACTAAAATTGTTAAGTGTGCGTGTCTGTACGTTCAAGATATTTGCAAAACGATAATTTTTTTTTTTTAAGATGAGTAATAGAACACATCAAGATGTTTTTTGGAATTTTTGTCTAAAATAATAAAAATATTGCCATATTAACAGATGGCGTTCTACATTTTTTTAATATGCGCTTAAGACTGTGCAATTAAATTCCATATGAATAAAGTTGCAGGAACATCTAGTATATTATATAACAATATAATTATATATGACTAAGGATGTTATTAGCTAAATTTTGCCATAAGTTTAAGGCCTCGCCATGGCTGAACCATTTGAGATATCAAAAATTCCTTCGCAATTTTGTATCCTCATTGTCTTGCGATCATATAGACCAGGTTTTCTGCCGATCGTATAAATCCCCTAGGAGAAGTATATCAAAATCCACTGGGTGCGTTTTGCAAATTATCCAAAATAATGAACTTGCAAAGTGAAAACTGCATGACATGCAAAGTGAAAATTGTTCTGCTCAATGAGATCTAGACGTGTACAGAGTTTCACTTGCATACGTGTGCATGAGCTTTTCAGCAAAATCTCCCATGGCATCCTAAAGGCAGCAGATTCCACCTGGAATGGGCCCTAATGTGAAAACATCCACTGACTTCCAAACAATCTCAATCCTAGTATTTATGATAATGTTTGTCTGTCGAGTTCCTTTCAAATCGCTATAATTCCTACGTGGTTCGTACAATACTTTCAATAAAAGCTGAAAGTCTAAATTTCACCTTGATTTCCTTCTTTCTTTTTCTTAATCCCATTGTGGCGATGTACAAAAGGCCAAATACTTACCAATCAGACTGTACAAGTTGTTCATGAATACAGAACAAATTGTGTGAGTGAAAAAACAAACACACTCTCCGCTTTTGTTTTTACAAGTGACTCACAAAACCTGATTGGGTTTTTTTTTCCCCATCGTGTCCGAGATGGTTGACATTTTTCCTCTCTAAGTGCGACGTAACGCCAAACCCTAAAACGAGTCACGGATCCCATTCAGGGATGAGATCCGAGGATCCGGTTGTAAATCCGCACCTTGTCGAAGATGCCGTCGATGTTCCCTTCCTCCACCGTCTTCTTGATGGTGCTCGCGGTTTCTGCCACCGACTCCGTGATCTTCTTCGTCGCGCTGCTCGCGAAGTTCAGGATGTATCCTTGGGGCACAAAAAATAATCCGGTCAAACTGGACCATTCGAGTGTCATGATCAAAGCAGACTGTAATTATCACACTGGAACTGAGTGACTCTGCACGTGACTAGATTGTTATCAAGCATTAAAAGAAGGTGTCCCAGGGGGCCATCAGGGTTGCTTATCGCGACTTTAATCTGGATCACTTAAAGCTGTTTACGCGTCCTGATAAAAGACGAATAGTTTAACAATTTAATAATATCCTGTCTCTTTTGTCTTGTTAAACACTTTTTAACACTTCCGGATGTCCTTTCTTGCTCTTTCAGGGTTTCATAAGAGCTAAGCAAGAATTAAGCTAACACGAACACCATAAACGACACGAACAAACACAGAAGAATATTGATACACATGGAAATAAAAAGCGGATGCGAACTGACCGCTCAGGCCTTTGGCTTGCTGTAGAATCGCCTGGTTTTCTGCCATTTTCTCGCATTTGTTTACTTCGTCCTCCTCACTTCCGGGTGTCTTCTTCGCCTCCTCCTGCAAATCTTCTTCTCCTCCTCCGTGTCCGGGTGTGGACTCGATTCCTAACCACGTTCCCCAGCTTTTAAACATCCTCCCTGTTGTTTTTTCGTTAATGCTCCGACAAAACTAGTTACACGACTGCTGCTAATGGGACGTCTCAGTCCATTGGTCCGCCTTCTCCACGTAGAGCGACGCGCACTAGCGTACTGCGCAGTACGCACAGCTAAACGCAGCTCACGGTCTCCATAGCTACGCTTCCGCACTTCTATTGAGCACTGCGCAGTACGGAAGTGCGCATCTCAATTTATGCATAATAGGCAACGTCATTGTCGGAATTCTTCCTTGTTTGTTTTTCTCAAAGAGGCGAAGTGGAAACAGCGCCCTCTGGTGTGCAGGAATAGAATCGACTGAACACATTGTGACTTTGTGACAGTTCCTCGTTGTTATTGCCTCTTAAATCTTAGGAATATTTCGTCATTCATTATTCATTTATTCATCTTCATTCTATCTGTATACAGACGGCCTTTAAATTTTAAACAAATTGCTGGGGTATACATTTTGGTCCATCCGGAACATCGTGTGACTGATACCCCCTCCCCTGACTGAGAGATATATCTGTCGTTTCTATGGTAGTCACTTTAGGGGTCGGGTTGCCAATTAGCCTAACCTGCATGTCTTTGGACTGTGTGAGGAAACCAGAGTACCCATAGGAAACCCAGCAAGGACATGGAGCACATGCAAACTC
>JAOTRS010000017.1:16493118-16507995 GCA_028565755.1 Dinotopterus cunningtoni
GCCTTAATGTGGGAGCCCCCTAGTGATGGGGAGGAATTGGCCACGACTAAATTAGGGAGAAAATCGGGAAAAAATCCAAAAAAAAAATAAATAAAAAATTTGTAAAGACTTTTACATAGTGCTATAGATGGTATACTTTATACACCAGTATACCAGAGAGATTTTCAAAATCCAGATTAAAAAGAATTTTAACCTAATCGAATTCCTTACTCCACTGGGTTTCATGACTATAGCATTTATTTCGTGGACCTTAATTAAATCACACCCCAGCAACCTGGGTTTCTCGCCACAGGAGATGCGAGCGCGCTGAAAACCCTTCGGCTGTGTAATCCGTTACTGCTGTAATCTCGTTACATTGTGGCCTCGTTGCTGTTACTGGCGTTCATACATCGGATATCATACACATGCATATGTATGTCTAACACACAGAAAAACACAACCTGGATGACTAGAAAAAAAAACCTATCTATTTTTGGCCATACACTGCTATATTAGTTTAAGGTTGTTGTTTTTTTTGGTGCTTATAGTGACAACCTGATGAATACTAACAGCATAAGAGGGACCAAAAAAACAAAAAAGGGAAACGGATAAAGGACTTCTTTTGTTTCCCCTCTTTTGCTTTCACAAGGACGTTTGAAGAGACTTGCCAATGAATTTGTAATAATGTTTCCTTTGATTTTCACCACCTGTAAACTCGGGGTCAATACTTCGAGCTTCTTAGAGAAACTTCGATTTAATACCCTGCCTTGAAACCTAGGCTGGGTGATGTAATAACATAGCAATATCACAATATAGTAATATATGACGTGATATGAGTATGATATGTTTTTCTGCATACTTGTGCATGGGAAAAGTCTTGTTAACCAGATTTTAAAAAACTATATTTTCCCACCTTTTTAGCAATATTCTCTGGATGTCCTTAAAGGAAAAAATTTTTTTGATGTTAAATAATAAATATTGTATAATGTTTTTGCCAAGTTGTGACAAAATTTCTCTTAAAGCTGTTCCAGAACATTTCCAGAAGACCTCAAGGACAGGACGGTGATCAGACTCTTAACCGCAGTAAAACATTTGAACGGTGAAAACGAAGGCCGTACGTCTGTGCATGACGATCCCGGCTGAGTTGGCTCGGAGCCTGTAGTACAGTTATCGCTACATTTCCAGTACAGTCCTGACCTCGCTACAGGAGTTTCTGGGAGACCTGCGTTTCGGACGTGAAGCAGGCTGGCAGCCCGATCACGACTTCTACCTTGAGCACAAGTGAAACACTTGTTGTTGATAAGTATATTAGTGTAGCAGGGGATTATGTAGAGAAATTAGGGAGTAATTATACTCTCACAACTGTGTTCTGTTATCAAAAGTCCCAGTTTTGACCTGAATGGCCATCATAGCTGTAGTAGTTATTTTTGACACATGCAATAAGCAATACACTCAATAAAATGAACAGCAGCATGAACTGTATCTAAAGCAGTAGGAAAAAACAAAGCAAAAATGTGTGAGCAAAGGAAAAAACGTGGCTACAGTGAAAAACTGCAAATCAGTACCCAGAAAACCTAGTCCCGTTCCTATGAAGCAGATTTTGTCCCTTCTTCCAGCATCACCGTTGGAAGTACATTTCTGATGACGACTAGGTTCGTTAAAATGTGCATTCTATCTTGGTGTCATTCTTAACTCAACTCTCTGATCTAATGCTTAGCTCGCTGGTTGTTTCAATGCTCAAGCCTTAAAATATGGTAGAAACTCATGCTTTACATTTAAAGCATTTTTATCTCAGCAATTGAGGACTCAAGGGCCCCAGAAGGTGGGGTTTGAACCTGGGACCTTCCAATCAAAAGGCCAACGGCTTAACCACTGAGCTATCCCTGCTGCTCAAAGTTTAAAACATTTCTACAGGAGTTCCTAGGGGGGCTGGCGTTTCGGCCGTGAAGCAGGCTTCTACCTTGAGCGCTTGTGAAATACTGCGATAAGCGCATTAGTGTAGCAGGGAATTATATAAATAAATAACAGGAGTTTTTACTTTAATAACTGTGTTCTGTTATCAAAAGACCCGGTTTTGATCTGAATGTCCCTCATATAGCTCATATAGCTGTAGTAGATATTTTCAACACATATAAGCAATAAGCTCAGTAAGATAGTGGGTGGTGAATGCATGCGCCATAATATTCCAGCTTCCTGTAATGAGATTTTTTTTTTTAAATCCAGTTAAGGGATTAAACCCAAAGGGTCTGGATTAGCCGAGAAGTAAAAATAAATACACCTGCACATGGTGTTATTCTAATACTTACCCATTTTACTCTATATAAAATGTGACACATGGTAATATGTAACACTGATAAACAAGGCAACATCATTTATTATTACTATAATAATAATAATAATAATAATTATTATTATTATTATTATTATTATTATTATTATTATCATCATATTAAATTGAAATAATATTGAGATATTAAGTCTTTAGCAGGTCAGTCTTTATTTTTCTAGCATCCATCTCAGTTACTTTTGACAAGCAACAATGTATCAGTTTCCAAACACACACGCGCGCACACACACACACACACACCTTCGGCTTGTTCTAATCTCAAAGCAAATATCAAAGGAGACACGACATACCTTTTCAGATTAAATAAATCAAATTTCTTCCAGAATAATGTCCAGCATGCCCTGGTTGGAAGGCAGAGTTTTGTTTATCAGTCTTCTGTGTGTTTATAAATATGTGTGTGTACGTGTGTGTGAGTGAGCGTGCGTGTGTGTGTGTGTGTTTGCCTTCTCTCCGTTTCTCTTCTCAGTTTTCTATCTGACAGATACACAAAACTGTCAGGTGACCTCTAATTTCTCATTGGTTCCAGGATTCGTTGCGAGCCTCCCCATTCGCTGAGAAAAATCCGTTATCCCCGCCCACCTTCGAAACTCAAACATCTGACTGGCTGCTCTGTGCGTCGGTTATAACTCTCGTGTCTCCGCCCCCTCCCTGTCTTTAAATGATGGTTGTCTGGATGCAGCAGTGTCTCGAGCTCTGTGTTACAACCCGGTTGCTGGAGAAATCAATTATCAATAAACAAATTATAAAGCACTTTTCCGATAAAGGTCACTAGACTAATCTTTAAGGGGGGATTTGTGTTTTCTGTAAACAAAGTGAGAAAGAAATCGAGAGAGAGAGAGAGAGAGAGTCACGTGTTTAAAACACCAGCTCCATCCCAAGTGCTGTGTCATGTAAAAGCTAACCACGGATATGTGACTTTACTCAACTAAAAACCAAATCACGAATCAATTTCAACCTAATTAGACAGACATCACAATTGCGCCATCTAGTGGACTTATTTCTCACAAGGTTTCATGCCAGGTGTTGCTTTCCCACAGGTCAAGAAATAAAAGTGGGGCTAAACAAATGAAATAAATAGCAGCTCTAAAGGAAAAGGAATTGAGGATTTAAAATAAATAAATAAATAAACAAAGGTAGTGTTTCCTTTTGGAAACTCATCGTCTATATCGTTTAATCCTGTATACAGGGTCACAGGGCGGGGGACCTGGAGCCTATCCCAGGAAACTTACTACCAGGCCACAAGGCGGGTTACCCCCTAGACAGGGTTTCAATTCATTACAGGGCGCACACACACTCACACTCACACACTCATTCATACAATATGGGCAATTGGGGAACACCTACAGAGTATTAGCAACAGGTCTTTGGACTGCGAGAGGAAACAGTACCCGGAGGAAACCCAGCATGCACAGGGAGAACACGCAAACTCCATGCACACAGAGACAGGAATCAAACCTGGCCGGGAATCGAATCCGGACCCTGGAGGTGCAAGGTGACAGTGCTAAACTATTCAAAGTAATCACACACCATGCTGCTTTAAACATTACTGCAAAAGATGTGTATGGCTAAAAGAACATATAATACCAGAGGTTACCTGCGGTCAGCTCGCTGCCGCTCCTCATGCTACTTCGATGTTTTGTCAGCCCTTACAGTACTTCTGCCTGTCGCACGCGCTGCCTACTGTTACATTTTTTAGCTGAGCTTTTTCACTTAAAAAACTAATAACACCTCCTATTATTTCCTTCAGTGAGGAACGCCTGTGATGGAACAACCAAACTAACAAACAAAATTTCTGTTTTATATACAGTATATAGATTTAACACATAATTGTCGGTATGGTAAAGCTTTGTTTAAGGAGATGTTATGGAAAGAGTCATGCTCTTTGTAACAGTCAATAAGGGGGCTTTTAATGATCAAAAGATTAAGATTCAATTACTCATCACATATACCATACAGCACAGTGAAATATTTTTTTTTCCTGCATTTCCCAGTTAGGAAGGTTGGGTCAGAGAGCAGGGCCAGCCTAGATACACCGCCCCCTGGAGGCAGTGGCAATCAACAGTGGCAGCTGGGGTGTGTTGGCTTGAACCCCTGACCTTTTTCTTTTTCCTTTTTTTTTTTTTTTTTTAACAGCGGTTGGAATCCAGTAAGTTACAACTGTAGGTTTCATTCTCCCTCATCATTCTGGCCTCAAATTTCCGGTCCTGCATCCCTTAAAAACGTCAAATGCATTCTTCCCTGATCTTGACTTGAGTTGTTCTGTATCTTAAACTCTTTGTCTACTTTATTCGGCACTTCCACACTCTATCTTTTCAACGTTTCCTCTTCTTAGTTTCCCTGTCCTTTAAAGCCAACTTTCCTGTCCAGTCTTCCCTATAAAAAAAACAGATTGATTCAAACTATACAATACACAATAAGACTACACAAGACTTTAAACAATAAATGAGATAAATATTCATAAAAATGAAGAGAAAAACCATTATTATCTTGGCCTTGTACCACTATCTATAATTATTTTTTATTATTATTGTTTTGTACTGAAATGAAAAGATGAACAATATTACCTTGTTGTCATCTGTAAGTTTATTTCTCCTGAAAGAACCTAACATTTACACTATTGGCGTGTTGATTTACCACGGTATGCATAATGTAAATGTTCGAAATGTGCACCACCTCGCTGTAGAGTGTTCATATCATTCACGCAGATTCTCAAACATATGCCAAAACAAAGGTTGCTACAGACTCCTGCAAAAGGAGACAATTTGCTCGTGTAATGTACACTACCAGAACACTAACAGAACACGAACACTACCAGTACACTCAGAACAGCAATATTTCATAACAATGGAAAGCACAACTGTGTTACTTGGTGCCGTCTTATTCAATCACTCTCTGCATTATTCTGCCACCTTTTTCAAACTCGGTCCCCATTCATGACCACTTCCATAAGAACAGAAAAAATACTCAACTATGAATACTTTTTCCTCTGGTGATAGACCCATTTCCAACAACAAACTGCACAACACAACTTTCTTTTCACTACTGGGAACATGAGCGGCTGAAGCTATGCACCATGGACAAACACACATCCTCAGGTCTGTGTAAATCCTGGCCTTCTGATCAGTAACACAAAGCCCTGATCGTTTGTTGTGGCTGTTTACAGATGCTATAATGCAACTGGAAGGAACTTGCATTCCCATAGGTTTTATTCCTTACTCCTGCAAACCATGCAACTCATCATTTTACATGCAGAATGTATTATTAAGCTGATTAAGACATAACATTGATACACTATATAGACAGCATCCAGTTGCAGATATATCCCCCCTTTAAGCTGTTATTAGCCTCAATCTTCTGGGAAGGTTTTGGAGCATGTTTGTGGATAATTCTGGTAATTAATGGCTCGATGGTAGGTTTCTGGCTTGCCAGGAGGAAGGCCTGGGTTTAATTTCCACCCAATCCCTAAACCCTAGCCAGTGGCTGCAGTGCCGGTCCCAAGCATGGATAAAAATGGAAGGGTTTCCAGTATAAAAACTGTGCCAAGTTGTTGTGCGGATCAGATGATCCGAAGTGGCAACCCCATCTCTCTATGACTGACATGTTAATGACCAGTGTTGGGTGTAACACGTTACAAAGTAAGTTAGAGTACTTGGATTACTTTTTTGATGTAACGAGTAATCTAACGCGTTAGATCCACCATTTAAGTACTCAGTTATTTAGTTACATTTTCAAAAATGTAATCCGTTATTCAGACAATTTATGTAATCCGTGAGCCAGACAGCAGTCATTCCATTAGTGTGTGTGTGTGTGTGTGTGAAAGTCGTCCTACAAGCCCCGCCCCCGATAACCCGTCCCCTCTGTTATTCCTGCTGGTATACCCCTATCTCACCTATGCGGTTTTACTCGGTTTAAAAGATGGAAAACTAATCACAGCGCCAAAACTCGCGGTGAATCATGATGAACCGTACTTATGGCCACCGCGCAAAACCTTGTAGGTGAGATAGGGGTATTAGTAGTTAACAGAGTATGGGCCAAACTTTGCTGAGTGATGGTAAAATAATTATAATGGTCTTGACTAAAACATGCATGAGGAATCAGGAGTTTTCATTTTCTGAAATGAAAAAGTACTCTAGTTACTTTTATCAGAAAGTAACACTAATGTAACTGCTTACTTTGTAAAGACAGTTTTGTAATGTAGTTACCTTAAAAAGTTACATCCTCCAACACTGTTAATGACTGGGTCATTTGATTTTGGGCTTGTGACACATGGCCAAAAGCTTAAATATGCTCTCATTTCTGATAATAAACAGACATGCGTGTTTGTCTGTCTCTCCCTGTTCTTTTTATTAGGGCACTAAGACATCTGAACTGTGTCATACATGTAGCTCTGATAAAGGTCAGAGGATTTTTTTTTTCCAGAATCCAGGGTTTTTTGTGGGTCTTAAAATGCTCAAAAGGTCATGACAATCAGCACACATGTTGGAATGAGCTGCCATTAGGATGCCTCACAGCTGGGCCCTGGGGGTTGCACAGGGCCGTCACAGGCGATTTTGCTGCATAACTCTGATCTGTGCTTCGTTACCAAAATCCATCCATCCACTACAATTTACCCACCATCAAACCAGAAGCACGGATGATGCCATGTCCTTCATACTATACCTTCACATCTAGACATTAGGAAAGGCAATTATGCAAGGCTTAAAGCATGTAGTGTAACCAGAATCGGGTTGAAGGGAAAGAAACGTTTCAAACTGGGGCCCAGTGCACATTTTAGCGCCATGCCTGAAAAGTGTCCTACTCCATGAAAACAGCAGGACATCAAAACGGTTCCCTTTGGGACAAAAGTTTCAGCATGGGATCAGCTTGAAATACATGTTGCTTATTCTGTATTCATTTTGAACATGGATGTATACTGTGATGAGGAACCTGAATAAAAACAGCCGCTTTATATTAAAACGTCTTTATTTAAACCCCATAAAAACTAAAAAGATGGTAAAGGCAAAAAAAAAAAAAAAAAAGTCAATGCGCATGCGCGGTCGTGCTCCGCGTGACCTTCCTCAGCGCGCGCACAGCAGAGCACACCTCGCGCTGCGTGATCGTGCCGCGCCGGTTGAGTTTGGCGAGGCGCGCGGCTTCCGGACCTAAGCGCGTGCACAGTTCTGCGCGCAGCCATCCGGGTACTGCAGCGGTGTCGGTCACGGCGGGGCTCGTCTGCAGGGGGGGAAAGAAAAAAGGTGCAATTTTGCATCAAACCCCTGTTAACACAATTTTAAAATCAGATCAACACCATCAGATTGCTCATTTTAAAATCTGTTCAAAAGAGCATGTTGTGTGGTCAGTATACACCTCCCTGGTTCACGTCAAACTGAGGTCCTTTTTTTTTTTTTTTTCTTTTAAAGGTAGAAAACCCCACATGCTGCAAATTATCCATTTACTTACATTTCATGCTCTCTGAAACATTTACAAGTCACTCATCGTCATTAATACTGCATTATCCTGTATAAAGAGGCAAGGGTGGTCTGGAGCCTATCCCAGGAGACTTGGGGCACAAGGTTGGGTACCAACCAATCACAGGGTACACATGCTACAAGCAATTGGGGAATGCCAATTAGCATAATCTGCATGCGTTTGGACTGTGGGAGGTAACCCACCTAGCACAAGGAGAAAATGCAAACTCTACACGAGTAGACCCAAGGCGGAAATCAAACCTGGACCTGCAAGGCAACAGTGCTAACCACTGAGCCACCGTGCTGGCCATGAACAAGTCAGTCCCTCTACATTAGAGCAGCTGCAGTCAAGCAGTCCCTTCAACCTTTCCTTCAAAAAAAACTTCCAGTACAAAGAGTTTAATGAGGCACAACAGTAACGACATATGAAGCACTTTAGATTCCTCCGAGTCAAAAGAAATACCCACCAATATCTGGACTAAAGCATTTAATACCATTCCTACAAAAGCCCTCCCACTTATCCTGTAAACAGAGTGCATTTTAAATCAAGTGTACTATTACCATTTGTAATGAACACTTTTTGATCACCCACTTTAGAATGGTGATATCTTTTGATAGTTTTTAAATGAAGTTCTCATGCTATAGGTAATGTTGCGAGATTACCTATAGTATGAGATCATTAAAAATATTTGAGTAATATTTACTGAGACCAGGTGGATAGATCACATCATGCTTTGAACATAGGATGGTTCTCGATGGTCCACCATCTTACCCAGCTGTAGATGATGGACCATCACTCTGGATGGATTGTATAAGAGAATTGAGACATTTGGAATAAGCATCAAACATACTCTGGAGTGAAATTTGTGTCGGGACAGGCTGTTTCTTACAGTTCAGTCTAGGAGACTTTCCTAGGGTATAAAAATGTGTTTACAGCACTCACACTAGAGACTCATTCCATTGTGTTTCTCACTTACCTGGGTGACTTGTCAATATACAAGTTCAAGAGCTGCTGATTTAAAAAAAAAAAAACAAACAAAAAAAAACTTGAGACCCACTGTGACTAATCAGAATTCTCAACAAATCACATGGTAGTTTAAGGGGAAACAACCATATAACTGAACATTTCATGAACTATCCACAACATTAAACACAACTAGAGCACATGTGACAACACACAAGTAAAGCATAACAGGATCATCTACAACAATGAAGATTCAGGATAATAACCAATCCTGTCGAAAGAAACCCAATAACAGGAATGTTATGCTAACTTGGGACAGCTTTAAACTCAACACACCTTCTTAAGCTTGTAAATGTAGTTGGAATAAGCCTGGGTGGATTTCCGGGATTTTCTGCTCCCACGCTTCTGCTTCTTCAAGTCTGCTCCACTGTACCTAGGTTTCATCATAAAAGCTGCAAAAGACCTTTCACCACAATGCTTCTGGAAAGTTCTGTCAAAAAGAAGCCGCCTCACCCTTTTGTCTTTTCAAGTCTCTGCACAGGTGCTTCATATCCTCATTGTGTTGATTGTTTGGGGAGGAGCTTGTGATTCTACATAATAATCCATTTAAACACATCCATTTTTTTTTGAGTTTGTAAAAATTGTTATTCATATGTTTTTATGCAAGCTATTGCATGTTAATTTGTTTTGGTTTTGTCTGATTTTTTTGTAACGTGTAACCCCTCTTGGGTCACATGACCAGAACCATGTCATTTAGGTTTATAGTAAGGTTTACTTCAAGCATGCCTTACAGCTGAGATGTTCTTGATTTTTGGATGCAAGCAGAAAAGGGCTGTTTATTTGACTCTTTTTTTTCTTTAAGGCATTTTAAGATGAATTTGATGCATGAAAACTCACAAACGTTGGTGCAAACATCAGAAACAATAAAAAGCTTGGATCCAGGTGTGGCCTAGGAACTCAAGAAGATCTCCCTTTGTATGTAATAGAGAAAGCTTCAAAAATAAAGGATGAGCTTAAAATATATGTTTGGACAAATTAAAGATTAGGGATAAAGTTAGGGAAGGTGGCCCATAAACACGCTTGCTACTAACCAATAGTAGACATGCTAGAATGCTAATCCACATGGAAGTGCAGTAGCGCCCAATATTTCAAGTTGCACCAATTCCATCTGTTTGGAGCTGCAGAAAAGTACTCACCCAGTTTCATCTACACAAACTGAATTTGGTAGCTGCACGTGTTTTGTTAAGACAAACAATTTTCACAATCACAATATCCAATCGTTGCGCCAAACAGGTCAGCCATTTTGGATTTTGTGCATTTTAACAAGTAACAAATGTTTAAATACCGTACGTTTCCAACAGAATTAAAAAGATTCAAAGCAAATTTGGTTATCATGATGGGAGGAAATCCATAACGCTTCAGCAGCAAGGAAATGTTGATAACGGAAGTTCTTTTCATTTTCATTTTTTTTAGCCTGTACGTGACACCACCTCCAGCTGAAGCAGATCCCCACCTATTTCCTCAGGCATTTCCCTTAGAACAACAACAAAAAAAAAAGACAGGGAATATGTAATTGGGGTTAGGGAAAGAAACTTGTCCATATTTTCACTACAGCATCTGCAGTTCCTCTTCACAGGCAGCAGAGGGCACTAACAGATGAAAAGATGATCTCAGGGCTGGTTTGGCAATCTCAGGTCAAGCCTAAGTGTCAGAAAAAATGTTCATAACAAAGATATAGCAAAAAAAAAATAATAATAAACATTTCACTTCATGTGCTTTTTAAATGACTGTACCTGGTTTTGGCCCAGTGTCTTTATCCTAATTCATATTCTCTAATCAGGAACAGAACATGAGCTTTTCCATCTACAGCAGTTATTTGTATGTGCCCAAGTCTTCTGCTTTCATGCTGCATCATTTTTACATTTTAAAGCAATAAAAGGAATGTTCTCTGCTTCTTTATTGTGTGTGTACATGCAAAACACATCCCTTTTATTCTTCATAAAATTTGCCTGTTTTTTTCTTAATAAACCTAACTTTATAATTTTTTTCTTTATTTTATTTTTTTTCTTTATTCATCTACTATTTGTGACGTTTATAATATTCCTCAAGGGAAAAAGGTGTCAAGAACCTTACTCCAGCTCGGGGCTCAGCTCTGCTCAGGAGTCATCATTTTATTTGAACCCCTTAATCAAAAATAAATAAATAAATAAAAGACAGAACAGATATGTTAAATTGCCTTTTAACATTAGAACACTTTTTCAATGATCTAATTTTGCAGAAATATTAAAGCTCAAATATTAAATATTCATTAAGTGTGAATCTGTTCCGACTGTCCGTGACTCAACCTCAAATCCCGAAACTGTGTTACTACAGTATTTTTTTAAAATGATTTTTATTTATTGTTTTTTTGTTGTTGTTATTCATTCTAGGCATGCCGTGAACAAAATCCTTTAAACATACACACAGTACATTGATTGCTACCGAAAAACCCTTTCCTGCTTGGACGATTCGTCAGAAATGGAGGTTGTAAAAGCCTCAAAACGGGTGGGAAATGCATCACAATGTTAAGAACTTGAGTCAGTTAAAGAAGGGATGTTTTTTTCTTAGCTGTTTCCCGTCTCTGCATTCTGATTGGCTAGGAAAATGCATTTCCACAAACCTGAGTTTCAGAAATTTCAGCTGGAAGATTTACAGAAACATTTTCATATCCTGTCCAGGGTCTCAGGGCCTTTCTTTCTAAAAAAATTTTTTTCACACACAGACCGATGGCGGGAATCGAAGCCTCGACCCTGGAGGTGCTGGGCCACAGTGTAACCACTACACCAACAGGGCGATTTTTTCACCTGCTCCATGTTATCTATTTTCTACTATAGAGATAACACCTTAAATTATTGTGAAAGAAAGGCAAACGTTACATTACTAGTTAAATTGACAGCGTCGGTGCCAGAGGCGTGAGTGAAAATCAGAATTCATTTGCGAATACATGCCTCATTAGTTCGAACACGTATCCCATCAGGATCATTAAATTGGTGCGCTGCGTAAATTTGTAAATTTAGCCTGCACATCTCACATGCTACATCACAATGAATGTCACCAAGCTTTAATATTCATTATTTGCAATGACAATGTTAGTGACTGATAGAGCAAGAGAGAGAGAAAGAGAGAGAGAGAGAGAGAGAGAGAGAGAGAGAGGATATTGTATGTAATTACCCATGCTGGGAGATGGAGAGAAAAAAAAATACACAATTTCCTTTTAGTGAAATCAAAATAGAGTCCACAAGGTTTATTGAGAGATTACTGTCCATAACAGGTGTAAACATGAAAACAGTTTGAGAACCGAACATCTCCCTAGTAACGGCATTTACCCATTTAAAAAAAAAAGAAAAAAGAAAAAAAAAAGGAATACTCGTTGCTGAAGATGAAACATTAACGATCTATGCTACCGTGTTTCCTATTAGACCGAACGCTTGTTTGCTAATTTCGATCGTTCTGAAGTGCTGATCTAAATACTGTATAACCAAACAAATAGTCACACATTAGTATTAAATCTCGTGTGTCCAGTATCTACCGTGAAACCCCTCTGTTTTCGTCCCAGGATACACACATCCGACCAAGAGTTCCACTGTTAAGTTGCAGTACCTGGAATATATAAATATTTACTGCATATATCACAAATACGATATACAAAAGACTCCTATGATAGGCTGTTTATACCCAGTTACACGTTTTGGTTATTACTGTACACTGCGTGTGAAAATACTCACCACACACCGCGCCAAGAGACAGAAGCTTTGTCGTCTGAGGAACATGTCGTATGTATTTATTTAAAGTGCACTGTTAAGGAAACCAGTCGTTCAGTGACATTGCGTAGAGTACACTGTATATTGTTGTTTATTTATCTATTCATTTCTTTTTACAATTATTTTTTAAAGTTAAGGCTATAGACTCTCAGCGGTGTAAAGTGTGTCAGCGGGAGGTTGTTCGTTTCACAGGGTCTCTCATTTTGTATTAAGAAACTCCTGATATATACGTCATATGATGCTGGTGTTAATGTCATTAATGTCGTCGAAGATAGATAGAACTTTTCCCTTCTAATTTCAAAATCAGCTAACCTCATTTAAAGGGGCAGTTTGTAACACTGAGGAATGTTTCTAGACCCAACCCGTATCGTTTAGAAAAATACTCACTCACTCACTCATCGCCTATACCGCTTTATCCTGTATGAGGGGCATGGAGCCTATCCCAGGAGACTTAGGGCACAAGGCGGGGTTCACCCTGGATGGGGCACATGCTCATTCATACACTATGGGAACGCCAATTGGCCTAACCTACATGCCTGCGGGAGGAAACCGTAGTACCTGGAGGAACCCCACCAAGCACGGGGAGAACAAGCAAACTCCATGAACACAGGCCTCGGGGCGAAACTCAGACAGAACCTGGAGGTGCAAGAAAACATCGCTAACCACTACGCCTCCATGCTGCCTCGAAAAATACTTTTTCTTCTCTTTTCCAGCCCTGAAATTAGCCCCGCCCACAGCCAGAAGAGTGCTATAGATCTAAGATCTCAGAGTTTTTTTCCCCCCTAAAATACAAATTTAAGATAGATTTAAGGCAAGGAAAAGGCTTGTGAATGTTCAATAGACAGCCAGCAGAGGGCGCCGAATGTTACAAACCGACCCTTTAAAGAGATGAAACCAGAGGTGGACAAATCAATAGCCTGATTCATGTTTGTTTTTCAGTTCGGAATCGCCTGATAGACATGTAGGTTCAGTATTCTGCTTTTATGAAAAGCATTTTGGCTTTTATGAAAAATTTCCCATGGATCATAAGGTTCTACTACTAACTACCTATTCCTGAATCCCATTCATTCCCAAGTGAATGATATGAACTGATTTAACTAGATTAGCTTATGCATTTGACGTGCAATCTTTTAAGAACATCACAGATTGGCAGTGATGAAAGACTAATGAAATACATCATCAACAACAACAACAATACAGTAAAAAAAAAAAACAGTTATAAAACTCTATTGCTATGACATTTAAACACGTACTGTATACAGCCGAAATCAAAACCCCAGCCAGTTCTCTTTGGCGCACACAAAATGCTAGAGACACAAACACGATATGCTACATCGTAGAGGATAAGGATTATGACTACAGACTTCTCCGTGCAATTTTGTCTAATACATTTATATTTCGTATTAAGGTTCTGACGTAGATAACTGAGTTTGTGTTAAATTTTGTTAATTCCAATAATAAGCTTTCAACCCAAACAAACCACAAGGTCTCTAATAAAGCTATGATTTGTCCACCCCGTGAAACACGTTTCCCTCTAATATCCTACAACCAATAGCAAAATCTACTGTTCACCGGGTTAAATATTGGCACCCCATCCTAAGAAATATATATATTTATGATGATGTGGTGGTGTTTTTATTATTATTATTATTATTTAGTTGTTTTTGTTTAAGCATATTGCAGTTTTATTATTTTTATGTTCCCGTCACACATTCATATGTTAAGATTTTATTTCTAAACTGAAATTTAAAAACATTTTTTCCCAGTGTTGGTCTTAAAATATTGCAATAAAATAATATTTACAGTGTTTATTTAACACTAAACCTGAGAATATACAAATGGCATCTGGCTTTTACACATGAGAACATGCTGCACATCTGCAGCAATTTTGCTTTCTTTATTTAAATAAAAAATATTAGTATTAGTGTTATTATTTCTTGTTTTTGTGTTTTTTTTTGTGTATGCAAACTATTTGTCTGTCATTGAATGTAGTGAATAACTATGGCCAGCAGATGATGCTATAGCACTGTGTGTGTGTGTGTGTGTGTGTGTGTGTGTGTGTGTGTGTGTGTGTGTGTGTGTGTGTGTTGGCCCTACAGCTCTTTGACAAGTATTAGTTGTTGCATTTCAACAGATCATCATAGACGAGCGTCTGAGAGTGGCTGACTCTCGTCTCACTTTCGTCTGACTCTCGTCTGACTCTCGTCTGACTTTTGTCTTGTGTCAACTCCACTGAATCAAGTTTAGAAATAAATGTAACAGAAAGTTGTGATGTGCATTGTAACAATATTCTTACCTCTTTATAAACTTAGATTTCATACACAAACATTTGACATTCCT
>JAOTRS010000017.1:16508081-16525842 GCA_028565755.1 Dinotopterus cunningtoni
ATGTTTATTTCATATTGATAATTTTCCAATAACAAAAAATACAATAAGTACATAAATAATATTACAAATTCTATTAAATATGGAAAATAAAAAAGAGATTAAGACATGTCTAGGCCTACCCTTATCGTTCATGAAAACACCAATGTCCTCCAGTGTTTGACCTCTCTAGCCCTCCAGGCCTCCAGGTGGCACTGTATTTGAGAAACAGGCTCATTTTAAAGTGCAGTCTCTTTCAGGTCGTTGAGGTTTGGCATGCGCGAGCGTGACGTGCGGACGAAGCCGTGCCCGTTCTGGCCTGCTTTGGATGCCAGCTGCTCCGGGTATGGGTTTCCCTCCGCTCTTCCCAGAGCCGCTGAGTGCCATGTGGATTCCAGCTGACCGGCGTGAGGATAGGCGGCCTGGCGGGACATGGCCTGGGTCGATCCTCCAGTTCCTCCTCCGACGTGGCTCCGTGACTCTACAAAGCTTCCTCCTTTGGAGTTGCCGTGGGGGAAACGCATGTCTGGTGTATTTGGTTTGCTGGAGGAGGACGAGGCAGGGAGATGAAGAAGCTTGCGAAGAGACCTGAGAGGTTGGTTCTAAAGAAAACAGCAAGGGAAATTTTGAAAAAAATATAGATAAATATATGGATTTATTGGTTGATTGGTTGATAGATTGACATATAAATAGATAAATGGAGCCTTGGAAAAATAAAGGAATTAATGTATGACTACATAACTGGATGAACATGACACCAGATGGGTAGATGGATGCATTAATAGAGGAGTGGATGGATTGACAGATTGATGAATATAAATGGATGACCTGATGAATGAAAGGCTGGATGGATGGATGAATAGATGGATAAATTGATGGGGTAATACATGGGTGAATGTATTGATAAATCTTAAAGGATAGATGTTTGGATAATACATAGAATGATGAATGTACGGAAAGATGGCAGGATTAACGGATGGATAGATAATGTAGGTTATTAGATAGGTGGATGGTTGTGGTAATAGACGGGTGGGATGGATAGGCAAATGTAAATTGATTAATAGTTGGATAGATGGATGGATTCATGTCTAGAGATCCAAATTGATGAATTGAACTATGGCTAAATAAATTAAGGATGGATGGTTGGAAGGATTGATAAATGAATAGATGGATAGATAGATGGAAGGATTGGTTAATAGATGGGTGGATAGATTAATGGATATAAATAAATGTATGGATAGCAGGATGGGTGGACTGATGGCTAGATAGAGTGATGAATAGATGTCTCTTTGATGAATGGATAGATTGATGGATGGGATGTACATTAATCCAGGTGGATTCCCAATCTTCTCGTATATGTACAATATATAAATTAGGCATTGAGAAACATGGAACAGGAAAAACAGCTTACTTTCCGTGTCTAACGGTTGACTGCACTTGCATACATTTGGTATTTTTATCCAGTTTTCTCTTCTAATTTAGCTGATTCTAACCAAAAGCTTACTTTGCCTGTTACATGACAGCTCTTTCCTCAAGGTACTTGCAATATAAACTTGAAATCTCCAGACAATAACGAAACTATATACATTAGGATCAGATTTCTCAATATGGGAATTGGTCATTGACGCAAATCTAATCCCACTATGGTAAAGAACGCTTTCCAGAACGGATTGCACAAACACTGCTAATCCAACCTCCAGAAAGCTGTTAGGGCTTTGAATCATAGGTAAACAGCCTCTCTCTCTCATCTGAAGTACCTGAGAGTGGGATTCGGTTAGCCTCTCGGCCGGCCACTCGTCTCTGTCCTGCTCCTGTTCCCGATCTCGACTCCTCTCCCGGTCTCTGCTGCGTGTCCGGTGTCTTGTGCTGCTCTGCTGCCCAAAGCCCCGGGACGATTTCTGTACCACCACCTGATCCGGTCCCTCGTTCAGGACCTGAACAATAAGGGAAAAGTGTCATAATTGCGAAAAGGCTGAACCCTGAGCCAGAACCATGTCTGCTGAGATGCCACCAGGAGAGAGGACACGCTGTCTGTCAGCTGGTCTAGTGAATGTCTAGGAGTTTTATCAGTTCCATATAGGAACGTTAAACGTCTGGAATGTGACTGTATCCCTGTCTATGCTGTCCAGCGAGGGTAACACAACAGGACCACAACTGATTAGATATTATTTGGGTTTTGGAACGTTTTCAGTACAGGAGTAATGCTGGTACAGTGGTATGTGTGAGGTGCAGGGGTTATGAAATAATTTATATCCTCTGTGGAACTGAGAAACAGGCCATAGGTGTAACTATCTGACAAAGTATCGCATGGTGACTGATGTTGGCACTGGATCTTTTTTTTTTTTTTTTTAATGAGAAGGACGACATATAAATAGGCATGGTATCAAATCAATATCTGACACCAGTACTGGAACAGAAGCATCCCTACTCAGTAACATTTTTCAACTCCAAAGTGATCTATATATTTCATGCATCAGATAATTTATCATTGCTGCATAAAGTATATCGCCCTTCTCATACAACCATTCTCTATTTATAGAATCCTAACAGACCTTCATGCTGACATAAGTAAAGTGAAATAACAATATCTTTTAATAATTTTGATACCTCTCTCCTGAGGAACTCTTTATCCCATAGAGCTCCATGTTTAGGCGCTGAAGAAATGCAAATCAAACTGGTCCAAAATTACATTTAATCACACTCTTTATATATGTTGTACCCGATCATCATCATCATCATCATCATCACCATCATCACCACGTGTCCCCATAAAGCACAAGATCCATGAGGTCTGTTAGTGTATAAAATGCTTTCTTTAAGATAACACTTTTTCGATTTTCGGTCGTATTTACATATATGATGTTCAAATCCAATCAGGCAGTAAGGCACACTGTTATAACCTACACTGTACTGTATAAGAAAAATCTATTTAAGCCATGTCACATGAAAAGGAGTGCTGCTGTGCTGAATATCAGCATGGCTGTGATGTATCCGTAAGCACGAGGGTGCATTCCAAAGTACTGAAGATATCTCAGCCGTGCTGATATCCAGTACAACAGCACAACTTTGAGTATGATATTGCTTTTTATACACCAGTTCTACTAACACCATGTGTTTAACACAGATTATGATTTGTTTGTTTATTTATTTAATGAGTTATTTAGCTCCACCAACACATATTCTTCTGCGACTGGTGGAACTAACTAACCACCGCGACTGGCAGACAGTTGGTGTGATTAACAGGGGTGAAAGTAGTTTTAAATTCTTACCGGCACCGCGTAGGTGAGAGGAATAAACCATGGAGGTGGTGGACAGTCCTGAGAAACTTATGTGATTTACTTTATACCTTCACTCATTCCATCAGCTACGTTAACTTCTAGGTTCTGGGGTTAAATGGCACTATATAGTGTGAATAATCCCTTGTTCCACACCACAAGTAGTGCCCAGAGGTTAAAGAGGGATTTGGGATTCAGTCCTGGAATTCAGGTCTTGTTAGAAGTTAGGAGCTAGTAAGCTTTGTAGCTGATGTTAGCTACAAACAGAACAACATGAACGTTTCAGAGGTAATTCAGTTTGACAAAGAAGCAATTGCTACGTAGACAAAAGGTTGTACCAAAGGACATAATTTTATTAGATGGGTTTCGTGCTAAAAGAACTTCTGTGACTGATTTTGAATGTGGGTTTTGGCAGGCAGCTGCTCTCTCCTCGGAACCACGGACCATAAAGACCTACTTTCACCCATGCTATCACACCTGTGACACGGAGTGATACATATGCAGTAGTTAAACGGCCCAGTGCCGTTATAATCTATATCAGATTACTCGGTCTGAACTAACTGTTGTATAATATGCTTTAGACCTATTTCATACTTTATTGTGCAATATGAAGTGCAATACCACAGTACTGTTGCGTTCTCCATTCCGACTGGTCGGAAGGTGAGTCATTTTCCCTAACAGCAGGTCTGACAGCAGTTCCAGCTGTATTCAAATAACAGGTTTTTTTCTAATGTGCTCGTTTTAATGTTATGCTCTCATTGCCATAGTAACAACCCATGGATTACACAATCTAAGACTAACAGCATTATTTACATTCTACGAAAAATGTTTTAACGTTGATTCTGTGGAGTTTTCTCTATAAGAAGACAGTCAGTACGAATCTGGTATGAGTGATAACAGGAACTAACTTTATACCAACATTGATTGAAACTATAAGCAGTAAGACGGAGACCTCATGGATCAAGTGAACAGACATAAACACCTGTCATCATTACAGGACAAATGTGGATTAATAGTGTTAAACAAGCATGCAAGGTTAGTGGTTAGTTGTGTTCGGCATATTAATGGGCATTTGTACCATGGGCGTGGCCACTAGAGGGAGTACTCTCTCTGAGGAGTTATGTTTAAAGCTAGGCTTTGAGTTAGACAGAGGAAAAAGAGATTTCTTGATCACAGGACCCCTGGCTTCTCCAACATCCACCTGGAATACAAGAGGCACAAGACTGACAGTGGGACATAAAACACCAGTGTACACACACACAAACATCCACACACAAACTCGCGTATGGGAATGGACACAAATACAGCCATATAAAATATGTCAATGTATAACACACAACACAACGGCATGCTAGGAGTCAACACTGACCGCTTGAGATTTCTTCTTCTTCTTCTTTATTGCTCTGAAAAAGCCTTGCTTCTCCTTCTCTTTGACTGGTTCTGGAGCACCCAAATCGAGTGCCTCGGGCCCTGTCCTGATAAAAAAAAAAAAAAACACCCAACCCGATGATGTTACTAATCCGATAACGCGACTCTGTGTATCATTTGGTAGAGCACAACAAAGAGCTGAATGCTTGAAAGTTGAAAGCTTTATATAATCTGCATAGACCAGCAAAAAACATTGTTAACGTGTGCGTTAAAAAAAAGCAAGTAATGCAGTGTGTTGAAGCTCACCAGGGGTCATAGGTAGGTTGACGTTTGGTGTGGCTGCCGCTCTCCATGTTCACCCCTGAGCTCATATTCTGCCCGCTGCCCTCATGGAAAGTGTTATCTGGTCTAGGAGATGGCACTACAACCAAATCCCAAGCAATAAATAATTTTAAAAAGGAAAGTTAAAGAAAATGATAAGTGCATGATCGTGTGTGAGCTCACGCTGACCTCTGTAGAAACTGCCGACTCGACGTGGCATCGAGTCACTGTAGACCATGCGGTTCTCTTTGGACGATCCTCCGTCCTCTGGATGCTGCTCGTGATACATGGCTGCCTGAAACACACCACGAGAGCGGATTGTCCTGATTGGATATTATGTGAAATGTTTGCGTATAGAATCACAAGCAGGACTCCAGCGGTAAATGAGGTGCTTTGAGAATTCGAAAACAAATTAGAAATAATTTGCCAAATTAGCAGGAACCAGCATGCCCACACTTATTAGCAAGATTTGTACACATGCATGAGGAATATCAAACTGAAAATGATATACAACTGACCCTGAGGTCATCAGGGGTATCATCACGGCTGCTGGAGCTGCCCACGTGCCTGGGTAGCGTGCGGTGCTGAAGCTGTGGCGAGAGCATCTGAAGGCTGCTGGCGCGGGTGGGAGCACTCTGCCCAAGGGCCAGGCCTACATCCACTCCGTGTGGTCGACTACGCTCCCGTCGCACATACATGGAATGCCTGTGGGGGCGCTGTTGTGATGAGAAAGGGCTAGTGTAGCCCAGGCCATAGGGGAAGTCACGAGTTCCTCCTCCAGGATCCAGGGTTTCTGTAGCTTTGGCCTCGTCCTGTTGGCCCTTGTGACGTGTTGATGAGCGGCGAAGTGTCGAGTCCACCATGCCGGTTTGACGCTCGGACTTGGCACGCCCCCCAGGACTGTGACGCAAAGCAGGGCTACCGGGTGCCCCCAGGTTTAGGTTGGCATTTAGGTCCAGACAGCTAGAAGGGAAATATCGTGAGGGCACGGGTGCATCGTCTTGGAGAAGGCGTGGATCGCTCAAGTTACTGATCGACTTGGCATCAGTCAGTGCGCCATGGCTCTTGGACAAACTCATAAAAGACGAAGAGCTTTTACTGCTCGAATTCAAAGGCATTGGCTCACCGTGGCGTACATGCTTCTCCCGCTCTCCCTGCAATGTATTATTCTTGCCCTCCACAAACGAGTGGCGGTTGTGGGTCCGCGAGGGATTGGATTTGAGGTATTTGGCACCAGGGCCATCAGACGCTTTGGGCAAGTCGAAGTCCAGGTCGGAGACTTTACCTCGCACCTTTTTGGGGCTGAGCGAGGCCAGGTCTTTGCCGCAAGATGCTGAGCGGTTGAGGGGTTGAGGGGAATGGAAAGACTTGGCATGCAGTGTGGGGCTCAAGCTGCTGGATGCAGGTACGGCACCGTTTAAGAATGATTCTGCGCTCTGTGGGTGCAGCTCAGCCTGATTATGACGGGGTAGGCTAGAACAGTCCCGGCTGTTGGAACGATGGTGTCCTGAGCTCTTACTACCATGACTCCTTAAACAGAGAAGAAGCAGAGGATATGCTACCATGAGAATGCATAATAACTGTCTAAAATTATTTCATCATACTGATATAGAT
This sequence comes from Dinotopterus cunningtoni, assembly GCA_028565755.1. Lineage (NCBI taxonomy): Eukaryota > Metazoa > Chordata > Actinopteri > Siluriformes > Clariidae > Dinotopterus > Dinotopterus cunningtoni. The sequence continues at coordinate 16,514,636 of JAOTRS010000017.1, forward strand.
AATCAGGCAATTATGTTTTAATGCAGGGTGAAGGATTTTATTCTATATAAACAGCATCAAATGTTCTCTTATACTTGACATGTTATTGGTCTAAGACAGAGTGAGCTTACTCCTCCTGACCTGTTGAGGGGGGTGTTATCGTGGTGGGGTTTTCTCTTGGAGGAGCGGATGGGCGTAGGGGTCGGGGGGCCGGGTCGGTCGGTCTGCCGCTGGCTCTGGAATACGTGGTGGTTCAGACTCTGCTCTGTCAGGAAACGCTCATTTGGGGTCAAAAGCAGCAGGTTCTGAAACAACAGTTACACTAAAAGTAAGCAAGTGATCGGAGAAACTTTTAAATGACTAGTATTTAACCCAATGGGTCTTCATTAGGAATGAGTCTCCAGTGTCAGAGGTCAAGCTGTACCCTTATGTTTGCCACCAAAGGGCAAGGATTTACTGTTTAAAGCATTCATAATGTATGGGATAACATGAAGTATAAATGCATCACACAATGTTAATAAAAGTGAAGGCAAAAAAAATCTGGTAGTTGCTTGTATCCAACTTGCACTGCTGTTTTAAAGCTTCTGCTGTTGCAGCAAATTGCCATTTGGCCCTCTGCAGGAATTTCCAGTTAAAAACAGACACACAGACAAACCCACACAGCCTCCCCTGAATTAGCTCTGAGTTTACTACCGCACATCGACATCGCACACGTTAAGGGAAAGCGCTGGTCTCAAAACATTGTATTCCGAATCTGCTCCCGCTGCCAAAGTGAAACCGATGATCCGGGTGTTGCTGCGACGCTCTGATTGGTATGCTCGCTCAAGTTTAAGGTTATGTCATAATATTGAACGGGAGCTCATCAAAATGCACGCAAACCGAAAACGCTAGAGTGTGAATACGATTAGCATACGATCAGCATATTAATAACCACCTCATCTTTAGCTAAATAAGCGATGTTAATATGAATCATCTTAATTATCATAAATGTGGAACAGCTTACTGGATGCTCAATGGAATGAGGCTCATCTAAGGGAGCCTAAGGAGATTCTGCAGGGTTCTCGCTCGCTCCCTCTCGTTTTGGTTCTAAAAAGAGTATCTGTAAACACTTTGTATCTGTGAACGGATATAGCCAAAAAAAGTCTAACTCTGTTATGTTAGCAAATACTTTCTAATGCATCCTTATAGGAAAAACTTCACTTTTTTTCCCGCAAACTTACTTGATCAGCCTCAGAGATGTGGTTGGTTTTTACAAGCGCTGCAAGGCTAGTGAAGCTTAAATGTAGTGTTTTCATAAAATCGCCAAATCTTTAAATTTACTCACTCACCTTTTATACTGCTTTATTCTATATAGAAGGTTGCGGGGAACTTGGAGCATATCCCACGAGACTAAGGAAATGAGGCGGGGTACATCCGGATGGGGTGCCAATCTATCACACACACTTACACGCTCATTCACATACTATGGGTAATTTGGTCTTTGGGCAATTAGCCTAATCTGCATGTCTTTGGACTGTGGGAGGAAACCGGAGTACCCGGAGGAAACCCATCAAGCACAGGGAGAATGTGCGAACTCCATGCACACAGATCTTGAGGCGGGAATCGAAGCCTGGAGGTGCAACTCGACAGTGCTAACCACTAAGTCACCGTGCCGCCTTTTTGAGTTTAGTTTCTGCAAATTGCTAAGAGTAGTTAACAAATATTTCACGGTTTTTCATTACCAACTTAAGGGTGTTAAACAATATTATATTGATATTAATAAAAAAGAAAAGAAAAAGATTTATCAAAGATGGCCGTCCTTTCAGTTACACTGCGTAAAAGTGCGGCTCTGTAGTTACCCAGATCTGATGTCAGACGGAGATCATGTCTGGTTAAAATTGTTCCTCTTTGGTCTGATATAAAAGCTGATATAAAAGACTTGAAAAGTTTTCTGCACGAGTGTTTGCAGCACTGACTGTTGCATTTTTCTTTTTATCCTTCTCGTTGCTAAACTGCCTTTTGAGATTCGTAAATGGTGAAACCACGCAAACCTCCTCGCTCTCGCTGACTGTAAAAAGTGACATTGTTTATGGTGGTGACCTTTCAGCAAGCTGATGATACAGGACAGGTATAAAATCGTCAGAGAGAGAAAAGAGCAGAGAGAAAAAGGAGGAACACAAAAGGTGAAGAGAAATGTACATTTACTGGCATGAAACAAGGGAAATACCCTTATCTAGTACATTACACGCTAATATTTGTTATATGACCATGAGATGTCTAAGTAGGAGAGTAAGGCTCAGTGCCTGTCAGTCAAATAAAGGAGGTGTGGCCTGTCTATTATTCATAGTAAAGGAGGTAAAGGATGTGTGTCTATCAATCACAATAAGAAGATGTGTATCTAGTGAAGTGAAGAAGGTGTGGCCTATTTGTCAGTCACAGTGGAGAAGGTGTAGCCTGTGTGTCACTTAAAGTGAAAGAGGTGTGACCTGTTTATCTGGCACAATGAAGGAGGTGTGGCCTATTTATCAGTCACAGTACAGGAGGTGTGGCCTATTTATCAATTAGCGTGCAGGGGGTGTGGCCTATTTATAAGTTACAATGCAGGGGTGTGGCCTATTATATTATACAGTGCAGGAGGTGTGGCCTATTTATCAATCACTGCATTTATAAGTTACAATGCAGGGGCGTGGCCTATTTATCTTGTACAGCACAGGAGGTGTGGCCTATTTATCAGTTTCAGTGATGGAGGTGTGGCCTATTTATAAGTTACAATGCAGGGGTGTGGACTATTTATCTTATAGAGTGCAGGAGGTGTGGCCTATTTATCAATCAGAGTGCAGGAGGTGTTGCCTATTTATAAGTTACAATGCAGGGGTGTGGCCTATTTATCTTATACAGCGCAGGAGGTGTGGCCTATTTATCAGTTTCAGTGATGAAGGTGTGGCCTATTTATTAGTTACAATGCAGGGGCGTGGCCTATTTATCTTATACAGCACAGGAGGTGTGGCCTATTTATCAGTTTCAGTGATGGAGGTGTGGCCTATTTATAAGTTACAATGCAGGGGTGTGGCCTATTTATAAGTTACAGTGAAGGACACGTGGCCTAATTATCAGTTACGGTGTAGGAGGTGTGGCCTATTTATTATTCACAGTGATGGAGGTGTGGCCTATATATCTCACACAGTACAGGAGGTGTGGCCTATTTATCAGTCACAGGGAAAGACGCATGTGTGTGTCAATTAAAGTGAAGGAGGTGTGGCCAGTCTATCAGTCACAGTGTAGGAGGTGTGGCCTGTGTGTATCTACTCAAGGTCAGCGGTAGCATTACTACATTAACATGGGATGCAAATATCATTCTAAGAACAATGATAGAGCCGTTGATAAAACTTGACAGTTTGAACGTTCCCAGAAGTTGGGTAAGCATCATTAAAACTGCAGCTAAAGTAAACTTGTCTGCTTCATCGCTACATGACAGAGTGAATTCTAGCAAATGAAATAATAAAACGAGCCAGGCCTAAGATGCTTAGATGAGCTGCCAAGGTGCTGCACAAGCAAGCAGTGAGTCATCAGCAGGAGGAAACAGGCACTGCTGCCTACATGGCTTGACAGCAAACACACTGCTCACGCACACACGCACGCACACACACACATACACACACACGTATACACACAGAGGCACAAGCAAGCCCACATTCAGATAAGCATCATTTTACATGTTAAACACTGTGACCCTCTTACTTTAATTTCCTCACTTCATCCTTTTTATACAGAACCAGGACAGATCTGGCAGTCAGAATCAGTGTTCCATTACGCAATGAGCTGATCTGGGCTCTGTGCCTGACAGTTCCAGTGAAGGAGGGTGTGGCGTGACGCTTCTCCAAGCACACACACACACACACACACACATATACACGGTTCACTGCTCTGGTGAGTCTTACCTTCATTAGGTCCAGCATGGGGCCGTTGATGATGCCAAGGTATCTCCTCTCCAGAGTCTGCGGGTGGCTCACTGTAGGGAACTACATATGGGAGAAGAGGAAATGAGATTACACACAAACGCACACACACATACACACACACAGTTCTGTACAGTGAGCACGAAACAGTGTGGGCAGTGGTGTAAATTTGTAAAAAGCCTGTAATAGCAGTTTCCATCCATCTAATCACAAATCATATTCTTTATTGAGACAATAATTAGGATGCTTATGGAAATTATGCCTTGTTCTGCTATTAAATGTCCCATATTTTACCTTTTTTTCTTTAAACATGCTAAAACAGGTCTCAGTGCTCTGTGTGTGCTGAAATACCCCTCAGATAATGCATTTTAAACTCCCTTTATGACACACTCCTCCTTTAAATGCACCATTTCAGTGTCTATGTTAATGATCCACTGTTAAAAAACGCACCTCTAGAGAACAGCAAAGCTGAGCCACCAGCTGGAGGTGCGGCTCTGTCACATAAGTAGAAAAACATCTAACTGACCTGTTTAAACACTGGGCATGGAAAAAAATATGACAATGCAGGAACTGTTTTCTCAGGTATTTAAAAGGTGAATTTTGCATAGTAGATGCCCTTTAATTGTGTATAACGTTAGTTTTAGTGAGCTTTAGTTTGATCATGCTGTTGAGAAGAAAGACCGCGCACACTATCAATCCCATTCTTTAGAGTAAAAGCTGGATAAATAGAAATGAATGGAGTTCCTGCTGACATAACTATTTATTTTATTTAATATAAAGGCACAGGGCATAGTGGTCAGCAGCTCCAGGGTCGAGGGTTCGATTCCCGCCTCAGGTCTGTGTGTGTGGAGTTTCCATGTTCTCCCCGTGCTTGGTGGGTGTTCTATAGGTACTCCAGGTTACCTCCCACAGTCCAAAGACATGCAGATTAGGCTAATTGGCGTTATAAAATTAGCCTTAGTGTGAGTGAGTATGTGTGCCCTACCTGGATTGGCACCCTGTCCAGTGTGTACCCCACCTAACCCAAGAGACTTAGAGCATGAGCAAGGGTACACACTGGACAGGGTGCCAATCAATCACAGGGCACACACACTCACTCACACTAAGGGCAATTTGGATACGTGTTAAAGAAGATGAATGAATGAATGAATCCACAGAATAAATTATATTCAACATCTATATGAATAAGAACTGGGTGGTAGGGCGGGTAACACTGACACCTCACTGCTCCAGACCTGATTTCTGTGTTTGTTCTCACATGTGGGCTTCCTCTGGGTTCTTAGTTTTTCTTACACATACCTAAAACTCTAGCTTCAATCGATTATATCCTATCCTATCTATGGTATCTATCTGAAGTTTGACTTCTTTTTTTTCCCCGCTCATTTAGTGGAATCCAATTCCCACCTGTCACTAGGGGGCTCACCAATTAAAATTAACTACTACTACCAGTCAGGGAGGGCGGAAGACTATAAAGCGTCTTCTCTGAACCATGTGATGCCAACCGACCGCATCTTGACTACGATTGGCTGTGGAGCGGTTATTGAAGTGCCTCCCATCCCACCCCGCCGAGAGAACTCGGCCAATCAGCTCCCTCTATGCCGTCCAGCTGCGAGAGGCTGTAGCATCACTTGGGAATCAATCTAGCGACCAGATGATAGGCCAAGAGCATTACCACTGCGCCACTTGGGGGGCATGACTTTTTTGTTAGCGAATGTTTTTCTTTTTTTTTTATCATCATATTGGTGTGACATGTGTCCAGGCAAATCTATTACTCAAATCCTAACCACGCTGGCTGTCTATATAGAAACAAAGGTTGAAATTAGCACACAAACAACAAGAAGGTCGATTTCCTCAGGGTACAAGTTCAAACAGATCCGTGTGTGATTTTGCTGGAAACTGCAGATTTGTGTACAGCCCTTACTTTTACCCCATCATTAGGAGGAGCAGCTGAAGAGAACAAAGCTGGTGAGTTATGATATAACAGAAATGATATGATTCACAGAGTGTGTTTGTGAGAGAACGAGAGAGAGATAAACTCATGCACAGAGGCCTGCTCTTGGCAGGTATGAGCCAGCATCTCACACGTTCGCACGCACACACAAAACACCAACATACACAAACACATACGTGCACGACAGCTATGCATGAGTCACCTCGACCCAATCAGTCACAGGCAAATAGAGAGAGAGAGGGAGAAAATGTGCTTGGAGAGATGAGTGAGAAGATCAAGGACACACAAAAGAACAGAAAAGTTGAAAGAGTGTCGGAGACAGGCAGAAGCCCACCCGTAGGCCGTGGAAGCGGGGGTTGTTGTAGAAAAGCTTCATCTGCTCTGGAGGCAGGGGTCCGAGAACCTTCTGTATGGTGAAGAGTTGGTCTATCTCGCTCTCGCCTGGAAACAAGGGCTGTCCGTCACTCAGCTCGCCCAGAATGCACCCCACCGACCACATATCCACCGCCTTCCCGTAAGGAGCTCTAAAAGTGAAGAAGGAAAAAAAAACCTGGGATTTTTGTTTGACTTTGCAAAAGGCTCAAACTTGTTCCAGCATAATACCCTTGTGCATGAAAAAAAAACAAGCTTCATGAACACATGGTGTAAGGTTTGTTGGAGCACAAGACCTCGAGCATCCTGTACAGAGCGCAGACCTTCAACCCTCAATGACCCCACTCGGCCTCCTCACCCGACATCAGCGCCTGATCTTAGATCTTAATGCTCTTTCAGCTGAATGGACATAAATCCATCTTAAATCTAGTGCTGAGCCTTCTGGACTAATCAACTCACAAATTATAGACAGAAAGATTCGACAAGAAATTCTAAGAAACTGGCTTCTTTAAGCTGCAAACGCTTCTCTGAATTTCTTCCAGGAAATAAGCATTTACACGCAATCTCAGAAAGACTGAGCTGCAGGCTTTTTTTTTTTTTTTTCGAATGTCAGTTTTTCACACAAATGAAAAAGAGGATCTCCAGCTGAGTTCTCACACAGTCAGGAAGATAAAGTATGCACATGAGGAGAAGCACCCGATGCACCCTGTAAAACATAGTACTTTTACAGACCTCAGAATGATGACTTCTGCTGGAACCGTGAGTCTCTAAACTAGGGTTGCCTCTGCCAGGAGGTTAAAGGAGTCACAGCGCAGATCGTGCTGTCTGAACCGATGAGGAAAGTCGATATGCACGAGCCTAAGAATAAGTTTTAAGCAGCAGGAATCTGGTCCTCTCTTGAACCATGTTTACGAGTTTATTTTGGTACATAATACTTTTATTTTTTTTTAAATCACAGTTATGAATCATGCGGCATGAAAATCTCTCCAAGTATCTTGATATGTATATTTGCCATATGGCTCAACCTCAGTAGATATGCATTATTATTAACCTTGAATCCTCCTCTCAACTGGTAGCATGTGTGTGTGTGTGTGTGTGTGTGTGTGTGTTGGAGCAGAAAAAGCAGTAAAATATAATGTCAGTCGAGCACCAGGGCTGACAGCCACTGTCATGTTAATCTTTTTTCTTGGCTTCTGAGTGTTTCACTGCTGCTCTTTTCCTGTGAGTGACCGCAGGACGAGTGCCATCGTCTGCTTTTTCATTATCCACACGCTCAGACATGCAGATTCCCATGACGATGAATCCAATCACGACCAACGGCAAGGAAATAAGAAAACATGTACGAAAGGGAGCCGATGCGAAACTCGTCTGAGAGCGAGAGAGAGAGATCTTTTAGGAATTACACAGAAAGATAAAATCTCTAACGTTTGTTCAGTGAAATGCATCTTTACTTCTCATTCCTCTGTGATGCAGCGCTTTACCTTTAAAGCAGACGTCGCACGATAATAAAGTCTCTTTATCTGCCGCAGGAACCCGTTCCCTCCGAGTAACTGAAATGTTTACATTTTCTGTTAAACAATAAGCCGGGAAAAGACTTTACTGGATAAGTAAAGTGGAAGTGATCAGACCTCAGATCTTCCAGTCAGGATGCTATTAAGGAACCGGAGAAAATCTTCAACGGTATCGACTGTAGATTCAGGTAGATAGTATCCATCAATGGACATGTTCATCACGATAAAAGAAGGCAAGGGCAACTCGCTGAGGAATGAAAACTATATGAGTTCACAATTCACGGAAATTCGAGTAGATGAAAAATAATATTTTATAAAGCAAGACAAAAGCTCGGCCACACAAAATGAGGTTCACATCCAGGATCTTCACTTAAGGCACTATGAGACGCCATATGTTGTGCTAAGACCTCCATCAGCGCTATCAATCAACCCCATTTCCCTGTGAAAACATCTGCATGTGCTTTGTGAGAGTTCTCAAATGGCAAATGAAGTTCCCTAGCCTTGGGAACTACTACTGTGAGACCAGAAATTGTCCTGCTGTCTGGATCGACCAAACAAGTTGTCCCAAAGGTCCAGCCTTTGACTACCAGTGGGCCAGCTAGCGGGCGAGGTGCTTGCCAAAAGAGGTCTGCTGCTCAATCTCTGAGAAGAGGCCTCAGCATTCCAGACATCACAGGAGTCGAGACGCTAAGAGCCCTCCACTGGGACAGTAGCTAGCTAAACATCTGGACACCACCTGTGGTTTGATCAGCCTTAGCTGGGTTGCCTGGAGGATGGTGTTTGATTTCGAAAGACATAAAACTGCTGGGGATTCCAGGAACTTCACAGATGATGTGTCAAGAAGCATCAGCAGATGTTTTTACAGAGGATATATTGTGCTATGTGTTCAAGCCAGGCCCATGACATCACTACCCTTGTGTATTTTATACAATCAGGCCACTAACTCTCTAATATTCCTTCATATAGCTTCAAACAATTCTACCAAATATACCTAACAGAATATACAGAATATACCAACAATTATATATATAATTATATATATCACCCCATAATGACGCCATTGATGTAGTCGTTTCCATCCACGTAGCCAAACTGAAACTTCCTGTAATGCACACAGATGGAGACGTTCAGCAGCCATCATTTTATACTCGAATCTTCCATTATCTTGGCTGTAAATAATTACTTTAGTCTACTCACGTGCTGTACTGGTCGCTGTATTCTCTGGCCACCTTTTCCACAAGGCTCTTACACCTAAAGAAAGGAATTAACAGGAAATATGAGCAGTGTGCAGTACTGTGCAAAAGCCTTAGGAACATGCAAATGAATACTAAAGAGCAAGAATGTCTTCAAAAAAAGGGTGGGGTGGGAAATATAAATCCCGGTAAACAGTAATTAATAAAACAAAGTAAGTATTTGATGTGATGCTTTAAGAGTTCTTTAGTCTTAGGTAAAATTTGTGTTTCATAAGGAAATTAGGTACTAAGTTTTACTGAGTATCCTGCAGAACCACACACTGAGGGATTGGACTCTTGTACCTGCTTCTTTTTTGCATGCAAAACCCAGCAGCTTTAAATTTTTTACTTTCCTTTAACTTGTAATTTTGTGGTGGAATACTGATGTTTGAAGAAATGTTTTTATTCTAACTCAATAATAGTCCTAACATTTTTTAATTAGTTCATTCATTTTCTGTGGCGCTTATCCTGTATGCATGGTCGCGGGGGGCCTGGAGCCTGTCCTAAGAGACTTTGGGCATGAGGCGGGGTACACCCTGGACAGGGTGCCAATCCATCACAGGGCACACATGAACACATACACTACGGGCAATTTGGGAATGCCAGTTAGCCTAATCTGCTTGTCTTTGGACTGAGGGAGGAAACCGGAGAACCCAGAGAAAACCCACCAAGCACGGGGAGAACACGCAAACTTTATGCACTCAGAGCCCCGAGTCAGGATTTGAACCCTCAACCCTGGAGGCGACAGTACTAACCACTACCAAAAAAAATAAACGTCCATAGGAAAAAACATGGTGCCTAAGACTTTTGCACATTACTGTATATTATTCCAGAAATATTAGTATTTTAGTAATGTTTAGTAAAAATTGGATAAAAAGTCAGTTTTTTACCGAAAACTTTCTGGAGATGGATTTCTCTCATCCACGACAGCTACAGCTACAAGTTTAGCTGGAAAAAAAATTATGAGAAAGACAATAATGCATTATACGTCTATTAAAAAAAGATATATTAGCTAGAATAGGCATAATTGTTAATTAACTTGTGTGTAAATGTTTCCACTGCAAACTGAACTTAAATTCCTGCTGGATTTGTAAAATAAAAGTACAATAAGTTGATTGTCTTGCGAATGTTGAGGAATGCCAATCAGCTATAAATAATAAATATTTTTTTCCCAGTACAGCTGATTCGCATTTAGTGACTTCCACAAAATTGCATAAAAGGTAAACAGACAACTAAACAGTGCAAGAGCGCCTCTAGCTTAGCCACCGCAGCTACCATAGATACTAACCAACCCATCCTCCTTATATAGAGTGTCATTACTTTTGCCTCAATTAAACAGCTAGACTTTTTGTTCTCAATTCATGCATTTGTTTCCGATAACTTTATTTCAGTGGACCTGAAGTGAGTTTTATAAAAATGACTAACGATTTGTAGATGAATACGGCTATTAAATGTCTGCTTTCTCTGCAGCCATGTGAAACGTGATTGCATCGTGTTAGCGTGTAATCGTACTTCGTTCACCCATCTGGTACAAAGAGAAGCTGTCCATCAGGAAATAACGAGGAAAACGTTCCCGGTCCACCCAGGAGGAAAGATTGCCATCGCGTATATCTAGAAAGAAATGTCAGGGAAATGAATGAGTATCAACTAAAAAAGAAACAAATTCATAAATAATCGCTTTCAAATCCTTTTTTGCATTAATTAAGTTATAAATTGCTAAATTTAAAAGTGCATTCAAAGGAAATGAGTAAAAACCCTTGCAAGAAATCCTGTTTCTATAAAAATACAAACATGGCCCGCCCCTTTTACCTGGCAAAGTGGTAAAATAGAATACATTTGCATACTGGAACATCATTGGCTGTTTTATTTTATGATGCAATAACACTCCCTTGTCACTTGTTCAATGCTAGATCATGATTAATATCTCTTGTTTCTTCAGACTTTAATGCATGTAGTAAAATGGATTCCTGGAGAATTCATGGTTTATTCATGAACAATGTGATGTAAATGACGATGAGAATAACTGCACATGTAGGACAGAAATTAAATGCATGCTCTAACAACAACAACACTCTTAGCAGTGCGACTATCCAGCTAAAATTTTTTTTTTTTTTTTTAGTGTGATTGCAACCTTGTTCAGTAGAAATATACTGTAATAATATTAATATTCACTCAGGAAACAAATTTGATGTTTTACTGTTATTACTTTAATAACAGTGTTTTAAGT
>JAOTRS010000017.1:16578496-16588816 GCA_028565755.1 Dinotopterus cunningtoni
AGCAGGGGAGACGATTACCTACAATTCCGCAGCGCAAGAGAGAGAAAAAACGTTGGCTCATATATTCAAATGTATATCGAAATATCGGAAATGTGTTTAAAAATCATATCACTGTTATTGAAAAAAATTCTATCGCGATATATATTGATATCGAATTATTGTCCAGCCCTACATCTGGGTATTGTGATGAATTCTTTATTTTATTTTTTATTTTTTATTTACGTTTTCATTCACGGTGGTAAAATGTTGCAATTCTATAAATAATCTATAAACCTACAGGTGGTTCACTCTACACTATTCACATATCATCCTGTATGGTAGGAACGAATTATTTGCCGATTTAGTTTAGAATTTTAATAAATTTGTGAATTGTGATCACAATACAAATGAAATCGGCACCTGGATATCGTGATAATATCGTATCTGGCGATCCCTGGTAGCATCAGTCAAATATTATTTAATGCCACGTGTTTAGTATTTTTTTTAAGAGCAAATCTTACCCAATGAACCATTAATGAAAAAAAAATATTTTTGGCAAATGGCTGAGGTATAATAGGAATAAAAGACTATCGGTTATTTGGAAATCTAGCTATACTCTTCAGGTACTTGGTACATTATTGAATACGTTTATTTGTCTATTAAATTGCCTCTGCTTGGATGGCGTTCTGATAGAATAGAATCTTATTTATAAAGAAACACTAATGGGTTGTAAATTTGCCTGGTGTTTACTGTATAGTATAGTTGTGTAGTACAGTTGACTGTATAGTCAAATAAATCAGATTGAAGCTTTCTAACTTACCTTTTAAATATGGCGTCATGGTTGTCAGTGAGGGGTAAAACCACACATATATACACACACACACACACACACACACACATTATGAACAGCAAGCAGACCTCCTGTTTCCTCATTTCCTCAGGCATTATGCTGACACAATGTATATTTAACAGCACAATATCATCAGTCATCAGCGTAAAGGGAAAAGGCAGCGTCAGCGCCGACCCTGCGAGTATCTCTGTTTTCTGTGTTATTTTAACCCCCGGAGTGGCCGTGGCCTGAACCAGAACTCCACCGCTACGTCACTGGAAAAAATAAATAAAAAAATACACAGACAGAAGTGAAAATGTCAGAGTGGTGTGCTCAGTTACAATTCTTGCAATTATACACAATTTATAAATCAAAAGAGTTGTCTAATAAAACTGTAAAGTTGGCGTTGAAGATATTTGCAAAAAAAAAATAATAATAATTTGGCAGGGACGTAAGATGAGTAATAGAACACATCGTGGAATGTGGAATTTATGTCTGTCTGTTTGTCTGAACGAATTTTTATGGAGTTTTCAGAGGTGTATTTGGCCGAGCTTGAGGTAACATATGGGCTTTGTGTCATCGCAGTCGGCCCACGGGAAGAGAAGATATGCTACTTTAAAATTTAAATCATAAGTTACACCTCAAAATTCAACAGATGGCGCTGAACATTTTTAATACACGCTTATAAGTGTGACCTTTTGCAGCTATAACAGCTTCCACTCTTCTGGAAAGGCCATCTACAAGATTTTCTGTGGGAATTCGTGTCGCGTTCATTCTGTAGAGCGTTTATGAGGTCAGGTACTGATGTTGGACGAGAAGGCCTGGCTCGCAATCTCCGTTCCAGTTCATCCCAAAGACGCTCGATGGGGTTGAGGCCAGGGCTCTGTGTTAGGGCCGGTCAAGTTCGTCCACACTGAAACCATGTCTGTATAGTCCTTGCTTTGTGTACTGCGGTCTTACACATTCAAGTTGATAAAAGCATAGCATTGTCCAAGACGTCTTGATACAGTATGCTGAAGCACTAAGATCACCCTTCACTAGGTATAAGGAGCCTGATTGAATTGACACACCTGAATTCAATAATTAACTGCTGTGGACAAATACTTTTGTTCATAAAGTGTATCCGGATGTTTTATTTAAAGAAGCTTTGTGACGATGTTCGTTGTTAAAATCGATATATAAATACAATTGCATATATATAAAAAATGTAAAAAACTTTTTTTAACTACTTTCCTCATTAGAGCGTTCATGAGACCTCGTTTGGACGCTTACTGTAAGCTGGTAAAGTTTAAAAAGTAATTATTCCCTGCCAATGAAGTGCGACATCAGTTAATGCATCAGTTTCGCTTTTTACTTTGTTTTGTTTTTTTGATTAGCGTAGCGTTGCATGGTGTGTCCGTGAAATGAACTCTCTGATAATTGCTTTCAGGTCCCTCTCGATCCGTTCCTGTTTTTTATTATTTTTTATCCCCTTATACTCTCTGTCCTGTTTTACATCCTCCTTTCCTTATACGGTCAGTACTTCCTGTTTCGGTCTCACCTGCTGCTTGTTAACCTTCATTAGCCACATGAGCCACATTACACCCTTTGGGTATTTTATCCCGGTCCTTGTCTCTATTCCTAGTTTATATATTTTAACCCTGCCACCGGTCTGTAATTGGGGTTTATGTGTGTTACCGTGCCCTGTTGTTTTGCCGCACCATGCTGTGCTCGACTGTGCCGTGCTCTCACATTAACGTGAGTATGGACCACCGCAGACTGAATATATCGGTGGTTCAAACGTAGTGGTTTTAAGATCACTCCAGAGATTAAAGAGATTCATGAGGAGTTTGTTTAAACACCCAGAGACGCCTACGTCAATGATTTCCCTGAAACCTTTTACCTAATTTTAGTTTTTTTTCCATGTAAAGCAGAAATCAGAGCAAGCAAAAACAATATTTTGGAAAAAAGCTTTTAAAACTTTATAAATCCAAACAGGCACCAAGGCGTCTCGTCCACCAATTTATGCTCAAATTTTTGTGGCTAAAGTTGTACATTTTTCCTGCGAAAAGTGTCGAGTGGCCTCCATTTAAAATAATGGAAATGAGCGCTGTAACAGACCACAGATTTAGTCGAGTGTCTCGGATTTTCACAGCGACGAAACCGCAGGAGCTCACGTGGCTCGCAGGCAAATTCTCCTTCCCGTGCCTCGCCTGCTCACGCGGAAGCAAACGCGCATCGCTCGCGCATGTGTTTTGCATTAGCGTGTTCAGGGGCTTGATGCTGGAACCAGCCTCGGTGTGTGCGTGGTCGCGTTCCTGTACTGGCTCGGAAAAAAAAAAAGAGGAAGTTTACTGCGGTCCATGTGCAACTGACAGGAACTCTGGCTTACTGCTCTGTCACCTGATTGTGTGTGTCTCTTTCTCTCTGTTTCTGCCTTTCAGGTCCGGAGCCACAGTGTGAGTGTGTTCTGTAGCTGTGTAGCAGTGTTGCGGAGCTGCGGTCGCCAATGAGCAGCATGGGCAGGACAGCACTGAAAGGTGAAACCACAAGCCTGTAACACACTGACATTTAAACACACCGGGAAGTGTCAGATCTCACACATTAGCTCTTTAGATCTGGGCTCGTAACTATTATATAACCGCAATATGGACGCGAGTACACGTTCATGTATTTAGATTTTGTTTTTGTACTCCGTTGTGTTTTAAAACTTACCCACATTGTTGTAGCTAGGCTTGAGGTGATGTACTTATGCCACAATGCAAAACATTATCCTGGTACATGCTACATGAGGCTTTTTAACGCAGATACAGAAAGTCCCCTACATACAAACATTCGAGTTACAAACTCTCCCCTCAAGTTCGCACATGTTCAATCGCGGAACTTAGATCACATCGTCAGGTGCGTGCGACATGCATCACAGTATAGCGTAAAAAGCAACTGCGATTAAGCTAGGTACCACTAAAAAGCGCCAAGCAATAACAATGCAGACAAAAGTGAAAATACGGCAGACATCCCAACTCATTCTTTTAACGTGACCTTTGACACAATTCTAAAGAATAAGGACAAGATCAATGAACGTGTTAGTTTTACACCGTGTATAGACAAGTGTGTTAGTTTTCGAGCACTTGGACGATGTTTGTTGAACTTATGAACAATTTGGTATTACGAACAAGCTCCCGGAACAGAATCGGTCGTATGTAGGGGACTAACTGTAGGTATATTCATTCTTTAAAATACCTTTTTAATATTTTGTAATAATTACATCTAATCAGTGCAACATCAATACAATGTATTTTAAATGAAGTAGATGTCGATTTATAATGTTTTGATAAAAAAAATTTCTACAGGTTTATTTATTATTACAATCGTCTAAAGATGTCATAAATATTGAAAATGCTGTCTCACTTGAGTTGTTGTTAGTTTACATGTCACGTCTCGTACAAAGTGATCATTTTCTTCCATGCCAGTTTTTTGCTCCACACTCATAGCAGTCCAGGTGTCTAGGTGGCGGCGGTATTGCACTAATCGCAAAAAAGATGTGATACTCTTACAAGATGCGAGTATTTGCAAAAGATTTAAGTTGTTTCTATTTTCTGCAAAAGCTGGAATATAATTTTAAGGAAATGGTTTGTAAAGCATTTCATGTGTTAAATCATTTTTAAAAAGTTTAAATTTTATGTGTTTGTAGGTTCATGTAAATTCATTTTTCAAAGTTTACATTCCATGTGTTTAAAAATTATTTAGGCAAACTTACAAAAAGTTTAAACTTCATGTGTTTCTAAGTTTACCTAAATAATTTTTTAAAAATTAAAATTTTCAATTTAAACTTTTTAAGTTTAAATGTGTATGTATGCATGAATAATTAAAAAAAAAAGTTAAAATTTCATGTGTTTGTAAGTTTAGTTCGGTTAAACAGATCGACCAGAAAAAGATGTATAAAATCACACAGCTCTGTTTTTTAACGTTTCACAGTTATACATGTACTTTATAGCAGCGTGGAGTTTGTTCCAGACAATGAAATTCTCTCTCATGCCAAGTTGCAACCTTCCTCGATTCTGCTTCTCAGTACGAATCCCACCTCCTGCACACTTGCTAGCTTTCATACGACAGCTAATCACACGGAACCATTGAATGCTAGCGCATGCTTCCTTGGAAAGTCTATTTAATTTTATGGCTATGATGTTGTCAAGGGAAAAAATTGAATGCTAATACATAATATTACTCTTCCGTTATAAATAAGATTCATATAATATTAAATCCTATCGAGAGAAAATAAACACGCTACCCAGACTCCAATATGATTTACATTCGATGTGAGGACTGAAGAATACTTCTCATTTTTTTCAGTATCAGTTTTTTTTAAAGAGGTTAATGATCACTGGATTGCAGTTTATTTCAGCATAGGTTACTACATTTCCACTTTTTATCTTTATATGGTTATGATTTGTCCACCTCACGTCCACCTGGACGTTCATACTAAGAAACACAAGTGTACACGGTAAAAGCTTTGTACTTTATGCGTTAACGTCTGAGCGTCTCTTTGTTTCGTTTGTCCTCCAGATCAGAAGGAGGGTAAGAAGGAGAAGGCAGGCAGGAGTACGCCCGTCAGCACAGGACCTGCGCCGGTTAAAGGTGACGCACCTCACTCACTGATGATTAGTCACTTTTAATCATTGCAGAGACTGATATCTAATCCACCTCAGGCACCGGTTGAACCGCAGTTCGATAAGTTCATAACGAGTTAGACTGAGGATTAGAAAATCTCTCTCTAATTATTAAGATTGTGTTAATGTTTTAGAGGTATGTTTTTTTAAGGGTTTTTTTTTTCAATAACCTAAAGATCACAATATACAGTATGCTGGCAACGCTGTTCAGAAATTTCCCCAATGTACAAGGAGAAAATAAGGACAGAATAAACTAAATCAGAAGGAAGAGATCGAATAAAGCTGCAGGCGTTAGTAAATGTGATGCATAAGTCACTTAACAATGTCTTACAATTTATAAAAATGAGCCTCTAAATGGATTTCTTTTTCTAAATATCCATGCGAATATGAATCTGAAATTCAGTGAGGGTAAATGGGGTAAACTTGTGACCGACAGTATGATAGTCGCGCAATTTTACCAATACCACAGAAAACCACTCTTCATGGCCGTTTGCATTTCTTCCGGTCCAGAAATAAGCGCCGTGTCTAACTGGAACGCTCGTTTTCATTAAAGTGTCACGTAAAGTTTCAACAGGAGGAGAAGGCATGCAAATGTTGCCTCTGAACCAGTGAAGACGCTGCCTGTTTAATGGGGACCTATTAGGCAAAATACACTTCTTAGTCAGTTTTAGACCTTCACATGGGTCTCTATTCCATTTTTTTTTTTTATTAATTTTTTTTTTTTTATATTGCCTGGGCCAATTAGATTTCCCTCTCCTACTGTGACCTCATATAAGAAGATCCCCCTATTTTAGCAGTTGAATGTGTCTCACATGTGTAACTCATTTATATAGACTCCGAAACAGCAGATTTGTACAGTCATTTGTAGATTCATGGCGCTGCTATTGTTGTATGTTATGGCCCATGTGGTGTTTGCTAAACCTAAGCTAGTAGATAACGTGTGATGTCATCCAGTTATGTTTTCAAGCAGTTAAAATGCGCATTAAAATTGTCATTTTGTAAATAAAGCGCCCCCTTGTGTACACCTGAGTTGGTAAACGGTGCTGTAATGTGTGTGTGTGTGTGTGTGTGTGTGTGTGTGTGTGTGTGTGTGTGTGTGTGTGTGTGCTTTTCCTGTTTAGCCCCCGAGTCATTCTCGTGGGAAGAGTATCTGAAGGAGACGTCATCCATGCCTGCCCCCCCCAGCTGTTTCAGACAGGTGAGAAAACAAATCCGGTGCAAACCGCAAACTGTTTTTGTTTCCTCGCGCATGATCACGGCAGCTGAACACATGGTGATGTTCTCAGAGAGGCTACAACAAACAAAACTGTTAAAGAGTGAGTCAGCTGATTGAGTCCCACTTTAAGTCTTTTTATCTGTGGGAGTTGGAGATAACGGTCAGAATTCCTTAGAGAAGGGGAGTGGGTGGGGGGGGGGGTCAGTACAAATATATCCAGGTGCGGGACAGATTGCTCAGATGGGACTGTTCGTTTGGACTGGACTGGATTGTTTTGGGGGCAGACGGGATCCGCCTGAATAACTTTAGGAAAGGGAGGGGTTGGTCAGAAGGTACAGACAGGGTTTGGTTGGAGTTCCTTTGGGAACTGATTAGATTGGTCAGATTTCCTTCCATTCAGAAGTAGGCGGACCTGGTCGGAAGTATTTTTTGGAGCAGGCAGGATTGGTCGGAATTCTGTCATGAATGGTTGGCACTGGAATCCGTTTAAAAGCACGATTATTGGTCAGAATTGCTTCATGATCATGCAGGTTGGTCAGAAAGCGAACGGGTTGGTTTGGATTTTCTTTGGGAACTGACATGATTGTTCAGAATTCCATTTGGAGGTGGATGGAATTGGTCAGAATTCTATGAGTAGCGAGGTTTGTTTGGAATTCCACGAGGAACATGTAGGGTTGGTCAGAATTCCATAAGGAACATGTAGGGTTGGTCAGAATTCCATGAAGAACATGTAGGGTTGGTCAGAATTCCATGAAGAACATGTAGGGTTGGTTGGAATTCCATGAGGAACATGTAGGGTTGGTTGGAATTCAATGAAGAACATGTAGGGTTGGTCGGAATTCCATGAAGAACATGTAGGGTTGGTCAGAATTCCATAAGGAACATGTAAGGTTGGTCAGAATTCCATGAAGAACATGTAGGGTTGGTTGGAATTCCATGAAGAACATGTAGGGTTGGTCGGAATTCCATGAGGAACATGTAGGGTTGGTTGGAATTCCATGAAGAACATGTAGGGTTGGTCAGAATTCCATAAGGAACATGTAGGGTTGGTCAGAATTCCATGAAGAACATGTAGGGTTGGTCAGAATTCCATGAAGAACATGTAGGGTTGGTTGGAATTCCATGAGGAACATGTAGGGTTGGTTGGAATTCAATGAAGAACATGTAGGGTTGGTCGGAATTCCATGAAGAACATGTAGGGTTGGTCAGAATTCCATAAGGAACATGTAAGGTTGGTCAGAATTCCATGAAGAACATGTAGGGTTGGTTGGAATTCCATGAAGAACATGTAGGGTTGGTCGGAATTCCATGAGGAACATGTAGGGTTGGTTGGAATTCCATGAGGAACATGTAGGGTTGGTCGGAATTCCTTTTTGAGCTACCATGGTTGGTCAGATTTTTTTTTTATTTTGCTAAATATTTTCATTGTGAAACAAAGGTTAATAAAACAAAAAAAGCAAACATTTGTTGGTAAACACAAAGTATTTACCCCCTCCCACGGTTAGAACTGGCAGGAATACTTCCCCAAGGCACTGCATATACATGTGAATATAAAATCTATTCTTGAACATTTCTCTCCCGCAGTCTCGTATCCCTCCATCAAATGACTTCAAGGCCGGGATGAAGCTGGAGGCTCGCGACCCTCGTAACTCCACCTCCGTCTGCATCGCCACAGTGATGGGCATCACGGGCATCAGGCTCCGCCTACGCCTGGACGGCAGCGACAACACCAACGACTTCTGGAGACTGGTGGATTCCTCTGATATTCAGCCAATAGGGACGTGTGAGAAGAACGGAGACATGCTGCAGCCCCCGCTGGGTAGAGAGGACACGCCATACTTTTTTTTTCTTCTTTATTTAGAATACCTCGTTTAATGGTAGACATCTTTTTTGCTCACTCTCCAGGGTTCAGGATGAACGCCTCGTCATGGCCCATGTTTTTACTGAGGACACTGAATGGGGCAGAAATGGCACCAGGTTCTGCGTTCAAAAAGGTAAATTATTAAGCTACTGTAGCAATATTTATGGTTATATACGATGGACAGCATCTATGCACTTCTGGAAAAATGGTCAAAAATTCCCATAAACACACTCCTAAACCTTGTGGAAAGCCTTCCCAGAAGAGTTGAAGCTGTCATAGCTACAAAGGGGACGGGGCCAACATCGTCTTAAACCCTATGGATTAAGAATGGGACTCAAGTTGCTCGTTGCTCAGGTTCACATGCATGTGAAGGCAGGCGAGCGAATACTTTTGGCAATATAGTGTGTATTAGGGCTGTCAATATTAACGTGTTAACTCGTGATTTATCTAGTAATTTATTTATTAATAAAAAAATTTTAACGCAAATCAATCATGTGACCAAATTGACCCTAATGGCTTCCCATAATCACAGTGTGTTTCACTTTCATATCACAGATATTTTCTGCATTGTTTTTTTTAAAAAAAAATTATATCAGAATTGTGTGTGTATCTTTTTGTCAGGAACCTCAGAGGCCCTCTCAGAACAGTTTCAAGCCAGGCATGAAGCTAGAAGCGGTGGACAAGAAGAACCCTTACCTCATCTGCCCCGCCACCATCGGCGAGGTCAGGGGCGAAGAGGTGTTTGTGATGTTCGACGGCTGGAGAGGCGCGTTCGATTACTGGTGCCGATACGACTCCAGAGACATCTTTCCTGTGGGATGGTGCGCGGTGACCAAACACAGCCTTCAGCCTCCCGGGAACAGCAGTGAGTCAAAAGTCTGCTAATCAGCATTCGATTAAGATTACCACACTTGGTTCATTCAGAAGTCAAAGTGACAATTGGTAATGTGTTATGGGCGGGTTGGGCAGAAAATGATCAGGCCAGATGTCACTTATAACAGGTGTTTTTTTCTGGTTCCACAACAATCCAAAATAACCAGTTTAAAGACCGTTTAAAGCCGACTAAGTTGCACGTACGTCCGGGAGCTGTTTACAACGCGTTTGCGTCAGTGGAAAGGCAAAGCAAAGTGAGTTTACATTTTTTTTTAACGTTTTTTTTTTTTTTTTTTGCTTTTTGTGCAAGATTTTGTGAAGACATAGCGTGGAATCATATGTTTAGGTTAAGTAAGGTTTATTGTCTGTCTACTTCATATTTTACTTCATTTGCATGTGTTTTCTAAATGTTTTGATAGTTTTTTATATGTGAAAATATGATTATAGTGTTGGAAATTGGAAATATTGGTATTGTTTTTGAGTGGCTGGAACGGATTATCTGCATTTACATTATTTCCTATAGGAAAATGCTTTTCACAATACAAAGTTTCACCCTAAGAACTCGCCTACTAGCGGAGGTTCCGCAGCTTGTCATATTACCTTGGAAATAAAACTTCAAACTTCACCTTCCTGAAAGATTTTCCGCTACAAAGCACCGACACTGGTGACTCCTTCCATAAACGTTACATAAACATTTGCTTCCAAAAAAAAAAAAAAATTGCAATGTCGTTTTTCTTTGTGGCACATTTTTAACGTTATTATTAGCTTAAGTTTAGATTACTAGCTTTTAAATTATGTAACAATTCAGATTTTAAGGTATAAATGACAAATAACAATGAATAGGGGTTAAATAATAAAGGAACATCAGTATATTGACTATATATATATATATATATAAAAAAAAATAGATCTCTAA
>JAOTRS010000017.1:16738567-16754842 GCA_028565755.1 Dinotopterus cunningtoni
ACTCTCCACATCCGAGGCATGAAAAAAAGAAATAAAAAAAAAACTTAAACCGAGTACAAGAACACTATAGTTTCTATAAGCTATTCACTTGAGTGTAGGCAAATCCAAAAAAAAAAAAAACCTCTCATAATAGGGTTATTCTCAGATGTACATTCCTGGGATGTTTGTATTTTTTTAGAGTTCATCTGGAAATCCACTTGTAGAAAAATACTGCGAATACAACACACTTCTCACGGATGTGGGATACAGGCCTTTTGAAGGACGTACCTACAAGGGGAGGTTAAAAAAAAACATGGTTTTCGTGCAATTACCAGCAAAAACAGCTGTATAAAAGATTTTAAAGGGATTTTAAGATCATAAATTATTGATTATAAA
The DNA here is from genome assembly GCA_028565755.1 of Dinotopterus cunningtoni. Taxonomy (NCBI): domain Eukaryota; kingdom Metazoa; phylum Chordata; class Actinopteri; order Siluriformes; family Clariidae; genus Dinotopterus; species Dinotopterus cunningtoni. Next base: position 16,738,943 of record JAOTRS010000017.1, read on the forward strand.
AGATGGATTGGAGGATGGAAGCGAGTGCGAGATAGAGGAGGGAAAGAAAGGAGAGTGGGAGGTGATGAGATTATCTGACCATGCTGTGTGCACGATTACAAACCGATGATTAAAAAACATGTTTTAATGTCTGTTTTACTCTCCAACTGTCAGTATTAAACTTGACATTGGTGTGACATAAAAAAAAAATCACAAGCTCCTGCAATTAATATCTTACTAAGTACCGGTGACTAACAAATTTAATTGGTTCTGTGTCTCGAAAATTTAAACAAAATCATTTAAAACACCACAACCATGACCAGACAGTTACTAAGGATAAATGAATGAATGAAAGCAGTAAATGTGCCCTAAGCATAGTCTTTGTTTGTTTGTCAAGCTTCATACTGTGCATACAGGACAAGAGCTTCAATTGATGTACAGAACAAACACCAGAACAGTGGAAAGAAGACTGAACAGATATGATACTAAGTAAGAGTGGGAAATAATCATTCGTTACAACCATGATGAGCCAAAACGCATCTCATGGGAAACTTATCATTATATTTTTTTGGTCGTCTTTATCTATTTGGAGCTGCAGGGTGGCATAGTGATTAGCACAGTTGCCTTGCACCTCCAAGGTCCAGGTTCAATTCCCACATCAGGTTTTTTGTGCGTGGAGTTTGCATGTTCTTCTTGTGCTTGGTGGGTTTCCTCTGGGTACTCCAATTTCTTCCCACAGTCTAAAGACATGCTGGTTAGTCTAACTGGCATTTCCAAAATTGCCTGTAGTTTGTGTGCATTGGATTTTGTGCAATGGACTGGTACCCTATCCAGGGTGTATCCCGGCTCATGACCAAAGTCTCCTTCTTATCAGGATAAGCGGTAAAGAGGATGAATGAGTGAAAAACTTATCTATTTTTAACATATCTTTTGAATCTGAGAGAAGCCTTCATATTCAGGTTATTTCCTTAACAATGCGTAAAGGAATAGTTCAAAGGTAATTGGAGACTAAAACAAAACAGGCGTTATTAGTGTATAATTAGTGCACATGATTAGATTAGGGAGCTACAGAGCCTCTGAGGTGACATAGTGGCTTTTTATTAATAAGGCATAGCCACGCATTTGTATACTGAGACCAAACGTTAATATTTTGCAGCCTCAAACTAATTACAATAATGAGTCATGACGTTATTGTCTGAGGATTTTAACGTTATAACCGTGAGCTGTGCAATTTGCAGCAGTTCATTAAATAAACAAGTCTATTCTCTTTTTTTGTGAAATGGTGACTCTATTGACATACTCATGTCATGCTTTTTTCCAAGATTGAAGTTTATTATTGTATAAAGCATTGGTACTTTTGTTGTACATTTATGACCACACCTTAAAAATGTCATCTTACTTCAGTGACTCTGAGAACTATGAAAAAAAAAGAGTAGGAAGAAAATGATGTCATGACAGATGGGTGAACAGGACATGGAGAAAAACAAAACGCAACAGCCAGACAAAGAAAGAGAAAATGAGGGCAAAGAGAACGAAGGAATGAAGGAAGGAGGGAACCATGAACAAAGTGAGGAGGGAGGGAAGGCACGGGATGGGGTCTCATCACTCTGCAGCTCCTGATCAATGCTGTGTGTTTTATAACGTCACTAACAAAATGGCCATGTTTCTCTCTCTCTCTCTCTCAATCTCTCAATCTCTCTCTTTCACTCATGCACATACACACACACACACACACACACACACCCTGCACGGGCCTCATGGTAACGATAAGCAAAGACAGCATGTCGGCCAGAAGCACTCCTCACAAATAGTGCGCAAAGGGGTCAAGGTGCAAGCATTTGAGCTGGAATGTTGGGTTGGGAAAAGGCACGAGAGAGACGGAGTGACAGAGGAGGAGACGGAAGGGAAAGAGTGTGTGAGGGACAGGAAGGGAGAGTGTACGCAAATCCATGACTGTGCAGTATAAGAGCTGCCTTTTTTTCCCCTCTGCAAGTCAGCTTTAACCTAATGATAAATGAAAATTCGAATCATGCAGCCAGAACATGAACGTATAATTTTGTGCGTCCGAAACATTGTGAATACTTTTCAGGGGACGGATCGTAACCAGATCGCTAGCCAAATCTTTCTGCAAGCTCCATGAAAAAAAAGGAATTTGGCTGATTATGTGCATAGTCTGGTTATTAGAGCTTTTACAAAAGCATACCTAAACAGATTTTGCTATAAAATAAAATGAACACAGGTAGTGAGCTGGAAAATTCAAAGCAGGCCTCAAATTTCTATCTACCTCTTATATATATGTTATAATGTCTTGCAATTAGATCTGCATTCGTTTTACGTTGTGCCTTACATCTAGCTTTGTTCCTAGTTCAGTGACTAAATAATTCTGAGACTTTGGTGAAATCTGCATGAAATGCTATTGGTTTATTAAAAGTCATGTCCGGCTGGAAGCTTTTCATCTGGTCTCTCATGATGATGTGTGGAAGGAAGAGATGCCATCCGAGTGTGTGTAGTGAGATGAGGATGTCGTTTAGGTTGTAATGCCATGTCAAACATCATCAGAATGCGTAAGGAATGCCATCTCAGTGGCTGTGGTTATTGGTGCAAGATGTGCTGGTTGAGGTATTTGAGATTTGCATGCATAAGGAATGGCGTGTCTAAGGAATGGAGGAAAAAAAACACTCAGTTCTGCAGTCAGAAATGCTTTGTTGATATGAGAGCCTAAAGGAGACTGGAACGCTTTACCACTCTATACAAACACGGTGAGCAGAAAAGCATCCCGCACCGTGTGCATCCTTAAGGTGGATCAGATAAAACATCAGGAAACTGCAAATCCTGGTCGGCGGGAACAATAATCTGAGACTACATCGGTAACATCTTGGACAGCTATAAATCAATTCTTTGAAGTAACATCCTTTAAGCTCCTTTAAGCCTACGAGGGCGGCCCGTAAAAACTAAAGCACATACTATTCCCGGATCCCCAACCTTTCGAGCATCTTTGTACTACGATTGTTAGTAGATATGAAGATAAGTGCTTCTTGCAGGCACGAAGTGTTCTTCAAAATGGGATTTCCAAAGGAAAATCCCTTGGTCTACATTCTCTGCTAAGAACTAGATTACATGAGACGCACGAGAGCAACTTTGATCAAGTGATGCGTTTAAAAGGACAATGATTCATAAAGGACAATACAATGAACATATTATTTCGTGGGATTTGCTTGATGGTTTCGTTGACAGCTGAGATCTCAGCAAGCATTAAAGCTTTAAACAAACTCCTGTAGTCAGATTCCAGCACTTAGCAGAGCTATCGTGGTGCGATTTCTATAAATGTAGCGCGCCCTGAGCGTGCTGCTTCGTTTGGTACGTGGCCAAGTCAGCCGCAGGTTCATGGACACAGAGACGAAAGGTCAGTGCCGTTAATAAAGCATGGGACACACTCTCTGGCCTAAATTACCCCAGCTAATTCTTCCCTGCGATCACTATGCGCCTGTGTCTGAAAGGTAAGCGCATTTTTGCGCGTACCACTACCGGGTTGTCGGTGACGTGGGCTCTGCTGAATGCTTTCCTCGCTAAGGCTGAGGTCAGGCTGGGACAGAAGCACACAAAGTGGACACAAGTCATTACTTTTGTTTAATTTTAGCTGCATGTGCAGGGATGGCTCAGCAGTTGAGGTTTTGGGCTTATTGATTTGAGGGTTGAAATTTCAAATTCCAGTCGCTGCCAAGCCGCCGCTGTTGGACCCTCAAACCCTTGACTGCTGCAGGGGTGCTTGTAATACTTCTGATCCTTTGACCCTGGCTTTCTGGAAAGCTGGAACAAGTCAAAAGACATAATTTACTCAATTCTATAAGAACAGACTGCTTTTATTGAAGAATTCAGTAAATTGTGTTTCTTAACATATTCCAGCATACTATTTTTTTTTTTTACTTTCCCTGTTCCATCACTTTCTGGCTTATCGCTAACAGGACCATCTGTTTTCCAGTCTCCATGAAATGTAACCATAAACGGGTTAAAAAAAAAAAAAGCTCAAGATGTCATACTATAGTAAATGCAAATTGCAATTGGCAAACTGATGTTGTGTAGGAGGAATAAAACACATTGGTTTGTGCTAGTATAGAAAAATAATAAGCTTTAGTGTAATGCTACATGTCGCACACCTATCATTGTTTTATTCCATACTTAGCCGACCCTCACAACATATTAATAACATAACAATTACCAACATGCTAATCACAAACTTAATTTAATTTAGCAAGCACTCATATCAGCTCATATAGAACAGTACACAAATTGTGTTTAATCAATTTTATTCAATCTAATTTTACTACTCTGTTTACAATTTTTTAAATGCTTTCAGTATTTAAAAAAATGTCTAAATATTTGGTTTTCAAGCTAACTGCTACTAAATTAGCTTTTTAAATATTTATCTAACCTGATTTGGTCAGGTATATTCTTATTCTTATTTCTTAATAGTCTTATTTTATTGTTTACTTATGACAAAACAAAACATTATTTAAGTTAGCTAGCTAGGTTTTGTAGCTTAGCTAATGTTTTCTAATAATCACCATGTTGTGCAGAAACTGTTGCGCTTATTTTGTGTGACTGCAAACCGTGTACACATACATAAAACTCTTCATTTGCTTTTTATACACAACATACTGTACTGTATTTACCAACAGACAAAAATCTCCAGTCATACCACAACAACTCCAGGTTTGCATATTAGCTAGCTAGATAATTTAAGATTATTAAATTGGCTTGTTAGCTAGTTTAGCGTCTACAAAGGTGAGTCAAAATTATCCACAATGTGGCTGTAGAATTTTCGGATATAATCACCTTGCTTCTCAATGGACTTTGTCCATCTGTCTTTCGTATTCCCTCATCCCTATCCGCCGGATAGCGGTCCTCTGTGTTTAATCTGAAGTTTAGGCTTCAGCTCTTCAATAAGCGTCTCACTGTAACAAGCACTGTTGATTGTTGAAACTTTTTCCTGATAATGTTCCAATACTGGCCCTTGAGAATTCCAGAAAACTGTAAGCATCAATTTTCCTCTGCTGTTTACTCTCAGGCTTGTAGTGATGAATCCATGTCTCATCACCAGTAATAATTCTTTTAATTTTTTTTTTACTTTCCTTAAAGTATCGGTCCAAATTTTGTTTATTTATATCCAAACACTGTTTATGCTCTTCTGTAAGTTGTTCCCGCACCAGGTTCATCCTCAGACCAGGAAAAAAAGGAATACCTGCATGCTGCTCTTCTTTCATGCGAATCACAAGTAAGGCATCCATTTTTGCCCGCAGCGCAGTTACAAATGAACTGATGTAACACGTGCACACTGCACAACAGTGACAGGGGGACAATAGCCTTAAACGGAAAGCACTGATCAGAGCAACAGAAGTTTTAATATAACCGGATAATTTTTGATTCACCCTCACACATTAATGGAATCTAGCAGCGTTAGATATTTAAAAAACATTCTTCAGTTCTGGGTTACTTTTAAATTATACGTATCACTAGGGCTTGGATACTATCAAGGTAGAAAGTTTTCTCAGTATGTCCTCATTCACGAGAAATATCATCACAAGTCCCGGTTTGACTCGAACAGTCCCGGGACGGTTTAAGCAACATTTCAGAATTTCAGATTTTTTTCTAGTAATAAGCAAAATGTTAGACAACAGGATATTTCTGTGTGACACATCAGTACAGCATCATAATAAACATGATCACATGAGGTGTGGAATTTTATTGTCCTTATTATAACTTACCATTATGAAACACTAGCCAAGTTTCAAGCTGGCAGGCTGGAGAATCAGTGCCTTCTGCCAGGACTATACTTAGAAAATTACACCATTTCTCAGCTCACTGCCCTAGAAAACATCCCATGAAGAGACTGAATGACACGATGTACCACACCCTGTCTTTCGTTTTCTATCCAGGTTTCTTTAAATCTCTGTGAAACGTGAGGATCAATGATGCAATATGGGTCCGGGTTATTTTTAAGAAAGATTTGGTGATGAACGCTATGTCTTTGGCAGCTTCTCTCAGTCTCACATCCTGAAGAGCAGACGTTTGTCCGTGCCACGCTATTTATGTCACACTGGCCGATCCTGAATCGGCTCCACTTCGAACTGGACATTGTGCGCCTCTCTCTCTCTCTCTCTCTCTCTCGCTCTCTCTCTGTTTTTGTGCCTGTCTGTCTCTTATGTAAGAGGTGGATGACAGTCAGATTGTCCTCTCTGTAACCCTCATTCATCTCAATGTTATCTTTATGTTCCATGCCATTTCTTCATTTTGTAAATTATAACTGTCTGATTGTTAGTGTGGCTTGTAAACAGTGCGGTATTCACAGCCGCTATTGATGAATAAAGCAGACTATATGATTCTCTCAGAAGCTTTTTAAAGGAGTTGTTTGTGACTTTTTAACAATGTTATGGTAATGAAAAACAAAGACAACTGACAACGTCTTCCTTCCCCTTATACCTACAGATTCAGCTAAAGTACACAATAATTGGGTAGAGGACCTCTTCATCAGCTTCTTTTCGAAGGAAAAGAGGTAGCGCTGAACAGCTTGGCTTAGGCCCAGGCTCATGCATTATATCAACCAATAGAAAACAGTAAATTAAGCCAAACTGAAATATGTGTGGGGGTAATTTTGCATATGATGCAAATGACTGTACCTTTACATGTATGGTATTTGGGTAATATACAAAGCTTGCATGTGAACTGTGATATAATTCTGCAATCAACAAACATTTTACGTTACCAGAAATCTAGAGCTGCTGTAATGTTTGTCAAAGGTAGTTTTTTTCCAGATAACTAACGAAGAGTGTGCTCCTTTTACTTCAGCTGGGAGACAGAGAGTATGAGGGATTCATGAAGGGGAAAATATTTTAGGCAGATATTTAGCAGCAACAAAAATCCAAGGGGTGGGGCTGGACCTAATCCAACTCCGTCTGTAACCCTAGCCCTTACCCTAACCATAACCCTTATCCACTAGGCACTCTCCAACATGGAAAAACACACTTAATAATACACTTCTTCAGACTGAAACTTACTGAATTTTCTCCACACCCCTTGGTCTTTTGGATAACACCCCTCAAAGGAGGAGGTGCTGGACCAGGTCCAACTCCATCACTTGAATTTTTAGATTTATTCCATCCAGGTAGGAGAAGCTGAATCAGATCTGAGTCCTCCCCTCTTGGTTTTTTTTAATTGACTCTGTCCAGGTAGGAGGAGGTGGATCAGGTCTGACTCCACCCACTCAACTTTTGGATTGATTTCATCCAGGTATAAGGAGATGGATCAGGTCTGAATCCTTCCCCTGGATTTTTAAAGTGACTCCCTATAGGTAGGAGGAGGTGGATCAGGTCTGACTCCACCCACTCAACTTTTGGATTGACTCCATCCAGGTAGGATAAAATAGATTAGGTTTGACTAAACCCTTGGACTTTTGGATTGACTCTGTCATGATGGCAGGAGATGAATCAGGTCCAATTCTACCCCCTGGATTTTTGGAATGATTTTATCCAGGTATGAGAAGATGGATCAGTTCTGACTTTAACCCTGGGACTTTTGGATCTGCGGTACTTGTAAAACAGAACCTATAAACAAATAACGGGTTATAAGAAATTACCTGTGTGGTGGAAACCTGTCGTATTACTCAGTTTTATCAGAGTTTAGTCTGATATTATAAACTGATATTGGATTTAATTTCACAGTAAGGAAAATGTTAGCTATGATAGCTAAAGGCAGTAAGACTTTATCGTAGACATTTTATGTGAAAGCGATATCGACTACATTTCTAAACAGTTAAAAGCACATTTTGGATTATCTAAACTTAGCGTTATTTACAGAAAATGTGGCCTGTTGTGTTTTATATATTTTTATAGAGACACATGGATAATGCTTGGGTGGCAGGCTATGGCATGTGAAGTGACCCTAATTGACAGAGTGGAAAATTGCTAAGTTAAACTGGACACTATGGTGCATGAGGCTGGAATATGTTGGAAATGTCGGACTTGCCAGAACTGAAGCCACACTGGAACCGGCAAAGCTTTTCTGTTTGCACTGCGTTCACTCGGACAGTGCTGGGATTCTGGGCAGACAGTCGGCACACTGTACCAAACTGCCAGCCAGGCTAATTTATTTGTTTGCCTACAGCCTACTGATGGGGGTGATTTTTAGACCAAAGACTTGTGTGCTTTAAGTGTAAAAAGAAGTGCTTTGGATTCAAATAGAAATGACTAGCAGTAATATTTCACACTGTTATCAGCCGTTTCAAATTTGTTCCCTACGTATACACGAATACCAGCAGGTTGTTTTGTGAGAGTAGGTTTTTTGGGAAGGTCGTTCTAGAGATATTACACTTAGACAAATGTTCCTGGCAGAATTAAATGCCAGAGAAAAGGTCTGGCTGAAATGAATCCTCAAAAAGAATGGGTTCATTGAGCGTTAATGTTCGATAGCGCACTTTCAGTGGGCATGTTTGGGATTAAAGGAGCTGTTTTGTTGTTTATTGAGCCCTCTGCTGCCTGTGAAGGGAATTGCGATTGAAAGGAAAATATCGCATAAATGCAAAAACATGGCATCCTTTCATGACTAGGAACAAAAAACAGAAAAGGCACTAAAATTATTACAAGATGTTGGCTGTTGAAGTTGATGTCTCCTTACGGCTCCTGTCTTTTTGGAGTTTTACGTTTCTTCCTGTGTTTTTTTTTTTCTGGGTTTTCTTTCAAGTTTCCATTCACCTCCTACAAAACATGCCAGTTGCTGGATTTGGGACTCTAAATCACCCTCAAGTGTGTGAATGTCTATGTGAAGCCATGTGAATCACTGGTGTCCTTTCCAGACCCTATTCCAGCCTTACAGATGCTGTTCCTGGGATAGGCTTTTCTGCCATCCAAATCCAGGCCAGTATAAAACACTAACTGAAGCTAAAGGAATAAATAAACACCACAAAGTATACAGGGATGGATTTATTCTTTTAAAAATAGTGCAAATAAATACATACAAAATAAGGCATACAGTACATATAATAACATATTTGATCAAAATGCACACGAAAAAGTTATATTATTTTTTTTTTTTTACATGTTTTGGAGAGCTCTGCTGGATTTGTAGTGAATTGCAATCACAAATACAAACACAATATTCTATTCACACTCACTATCCTGCGTTGAACTTTAATTAAAAAAAAATATTGCAAGGATTTGTTTCAGTTTGTATGGAAGGCAATTTTTAAAGAAGAAAATTAATAAAAAATAATCTTGAAACAGTGAGGCACTGGACCTCTAATGCATGATAATACTGTAAATGCCATTTTGTTTTTAAGATATGTTGAAAAATACGAGATGATTTCAGGTCCAGAAACAGTAGGAAATAACACTGAAATTGCATCATGATTTTGATTGTTCGTTGTTTAAAGAATAACAAAAATCTACCACAACATTCATTATTGTTGTCATATATACAGTATGTTTTAAACAGGGCATTCATCTTCAGTGCCATGGCAGACAAAAGGAAATTAGAAAAATGTGACATATGTAATATCACTAAGAAAATTTCACACACCTCGATCAATTTATAAAGGGGCTTGATCAATCTGTTAATTATGTACATTTATGTAAAGTAGATGGTAGAAAGTAGATTGGTTTACTCTCATGCTCACTCGTTCCCCATGCCGCTTATCTTGTATGCGGTCACTGGTGGCCCTGAGCCTATCCACAAGGCAGGTTACAAACACTCATACACACACTACAGGCAATTCAGAAATGTCAGTTGGCCTACTTTGTGTGTCTTTGGACTGTGGGAGGAAACAAGAGTACATGAAGGAAACCCACAAAAGCACAAGGAAAACATGTAGACGCTACGAACAGGAATCAAACCCACACTCTCAAGGCGACAGAGCTAACCACTACATCACCATGCTGCCCACATTGGGGTACATTTTGCATAAAGAAATGTATTAGTTCTAAAAATAAACCATAATTTTGTTCACTCTTCAGGCCGCTAACTTCAGAATCTCGAAGGTCGCATTCTTATATGTCTGTGTACACATACAGTATTTGCTTATTATCATACAGATTTGATAGACAAGACTACTACAAGAGTGACTGACATCAGTTCACACACAGAAGCTCAGTCTTGAAAATGGGCTTTGCTCTAGTTTAGACATGGCACAAACATGTTACCTTAAAGGTTAAACACTAACAGGCTTACCTGGACCTCTTGGTACACTGATTTCATTGATTCTGGACAAATGAGACATGTTTTGTTTTATGTTATATTTTATATTATGTTATATTTTATGTACTATGTATAATGATATGTTTTATTCCAGGTTTTATGTTATGATGTGGTATGTGCTATGTTGTTATGTTATGTTTCATGTTACGTTGTGCTTTAATGTTATGTATTATGTGTTATGTAATGTCATATCATGAAACATAACATAAAATATATCATAACATAGCATAACCTAACATAAAAATTAATATAAAACATATTTCATTGAGTGTTAGGAAAGCTTTGGCATGTGAGATATCAAATAATTCAGCTACTGGTTCACATGGAAGTACTAATCTGACTATGGTTCTTTTATAAAAAAATAAAATGTTATAGAACTGAAAGAAATATAGTCCGATAAGCAGGTGGTGAAAGTAGTGCTGGATGTTGTGCTGGATATTGTGCTTCTTGGAGTACAACTCATTCTAGTGTCAGTAAAAGACAGATACTTGGAGTTATTACCTATGTGCATGGAAAAATAAAATTTCCATTTAATTATAGACCCGAAACACAAACCAGACTCAGAGAAACACCTAGTGAGTCATACTGCCTACAGGTATTTCATAATCAGTGGCATAAAAGCTGTACAGTTTTGACTTGACAGAAAAAAAAAATTTCTGTTTCAAGGTTGTAAGTTTGTCTTAATGCCCCCATTTCTCTAATTGGCTTCTTCTTTCTATAATAATAATAATAATAATAATAATAATAATAATAATAATTGTTTTTACAACTGTATTCTACAAAGAAAAAGCTAATAAAAAGCTCTGTTCTGCTATTTTGAATTTATCTGAATGATAGTCTTTAGATGCTAGTTTTTTTTAGTTGATATGTTATAATATATTGTTGTCTATTATAGTGATGAAATCATTCCAAAAATCATAAAATGTTATGATTTGGGTCTGTTTGCATGTTCGCCCCGTGTTTGGTGGGTTTCCTCTGGGTACCCCAGTTTCCTCCCACAGACCATAGACGTGCCGATTAGTTAGATTATTTGGTGTTCCCAAATTGACCAAAAAGTGTGTGTGTGTTTGTGTGTGTGCCTTGTGATTGATTGTCCAGACTTTACCCTGCCTCATGGCCTAAGTCTCCTGGGATCTGCACCAGGCCTTTTGACTCTGTACACAGAATGAAGCAGAATAGCTAATGAGTGAGATGAGTGATGCGTGTGTGTGTTTGTGTGTGTGTGTGTGTGTGTGTGCCCTGCGATGTATTGCCAGCTCGTCCAGGGTGTATCCTGTTTTGTGCCCCAAGTCTCCTGGGATAGGCTACAGACCCACGCGACCCTGTATACAGGATAAAGCAGTATAGACGATGACAAATTATCATAACAAATGTCACCTAGTGACCTTTAGAGCAATTTGCTGTTTAAATTAAATGGATTTATATTTATATGTTGGAATTTTCCTTTAATTTTTTACCAAACTGTATAAGATGTGTCTTTTTTTCTTAGACCTTGCACAAAGACCCTGGCTTTTTTTTTATTTTATTTTTTTTTTATAAAATAATAATTCTCAGTGTGCAGGATTGCAACACCATTTAAAAATGTAAACGTTGAGTGTGTGTTGCATAAATCTGCCACGTTGACTGCAATACTCAAACCTCTTTCAGTTTACTTCAGTTGTAAGCGTGCACCTCAGGGATAAATCCGAAATATTATCAAACACCCTTTAAACCTTCACTACACCTGGAATAATATAACCCTATGAGTAGTGCACTTACAAGTCCACTAGGTAGCGGTTTAGGCTTGACTACTGGGAAAAGTAGTTAGCGAAACATACGTCTTTTTTAACAATACTGATAGTTAATAATGAGGTGTGCTCATACAGATTTTTGTATATATGTATAAAACGATAAATAAACGATTTAAATCAAATAATTTCCTGTGTTATATACTCCCTAACAGCGCACGTTTTGCTCCTTTGCTTAATGCAAATCCTAAATCGTAGTACAGTGCACTAGTACTAGTCTATTTTACTTCCGCTGTAGGGAGTTAGTATAGGGCGTTAGGGGTGATTTGGAATTTAGCCCTGGCCGTTATGAGCTGATCCAAAATGGCGTTCGTGTAACTTACGTTTTTCGGCCAGTTTAAGTGTTGTACATGTTCTTTAAAAATAGGATAATACACAAAATAAAACATTATTTTGAAATAGACTAATTCTACACAATTCGTAGACCATAACCGCAAGACAAGCTTTATAACCGTAAAATGCCCGCTGTAGCTCAGGCGGTCCCATGGTGTAATGGTTAGCACTCTGGACTTTGAATCCAGCGATCCGAGTTCAAATCTCGGTGGGACCTCGTCCTTTTCTGATCATTACAACAAGGTCCAATTAAATAAAGTCTGGATAAAAAGAGATAATCTGATGTTGAAAACATAAACCCGAGTGCTACAATAAGGAATCATTTTTGTTTTAATCACTCAGATGACGCTCCAAACTCTTTCAAAATGTCTGTCTATAATGCTTATCCTGTGTAGGGTTGTGAGGGGTCTGGGGGATATCCCAGGAAGCTCAGGGTATAAAAGCGAGGAACCAGAGGCAGAAATTGAACCATAGAGGTGCAAGGCGACAGTACTAACCACTAAACCACTGTGCCGCCTACTTTATTTGGGATTAAAGCAAATTACTTTAAAAATATTTCCTATATAGGGGCAGCAGAGTGCCATACTGGTTAGAACTGTGGCCTCTCACTGCCAGACTCGAGGGTTTGAGTCCTGCCGTTTGGGTGAGTGTCCCGTTTCCTCACACAGTCCAAAGATATGCAAGTTACACTAATTGTCATTTCCAAATTGCCAGGAGTGTGTGTGTGCTTGTACCCCCCACGATGGACTAACACCCTAACCAGGGTGTGTAAAGAGTTCCCTGGGATAGGCTCCAGGACTCTGCATAGCATCAGTGATATGAAGATGGAATAAGTAAGATGAGATTCTGATTCCTTTTATTATCATTTTACAAGTACAACAAAATTGAAGACCAAGGTAAAAATTATACTGAAAATAATAATAGATAATTAAAGAAAAATAAAATAATAATAATAGTAAAGATATACAGTACACACACACAGTCACACATTCACACATACTTACATAGTGCCACATGTTCCTGTAAACATAAACATTGATAAACATTGTAATGACAGTTATTGCACATATTCAGGCTGGTGTTCAGTATAATTTGTAAACATAGATAATGATAATTATTGCACTTGTTTGAAACATAAGTAATGATAGTTATTGCATCTATTTGAGACTGGTGTCCAGTATAACAACAACTTTTGAGTAGAAGCTATTTAACAGCCTGATTGTTTTTGTTCGAACTGACCTGTAACACCTGGCTGAGGGCAGGAGTTCAGACAAATGGTGTGATGGGTGGGATGAGTTCTTCAAAATATTTTTTTACCTTCCGGAGGCCAATTAAAACATTTATTTATATAATTATTAATTGTTTTTTTAATTATTATTATTTTCCATTTTGATAGAAATATAGAAATGTTAATTTTGATGTGGTCAGTGCAATGACAGCGGTGGCATTATTACTGCAGATGTAACATGTCAGGCCTTTAATATACAGAAACATGGAAATTTTAATGACATGATAAGGTGTATAATTAAACTATTTATGTGCTTTTGAATAGCTTCAAGGTTTCTTGTTTGAATAAATGAAAAGCTGTTTCCTATCCTTGATGGCAGCTCTGTGTGCAGATTATTGTTCTCCGGCTCTAATCAAGCATTTAATGAACTGCATAAATATACAAACACATTACAATATATACTCTATAACCTTTTTTTTAGTCATTAACATAATTTAAATTAAGATAAAAATAAATATAATTAATGATATTTTATTGAAAACTGAGCAGCTTTATCCTGATGTGAGGCTAAAATATTTCACAGTTTCAAAAATATTTTAAAATAAATAAATATAAATATATACAAATTAATATCATATTTAACATATATTAATTTATTAATTGGTTAAGCTCATTATTTATCTTTCTTCAATCTTCTAAGTTTCTCTTGGTTTCTCTAGAAAATACCCGGAAGTGACCTCCTCCCTTTTAAAGCGTGAACTGGGCTTATCAGCAGCATGGCCACTGGTCTATGGAACAGTGCAAACAAAACAGGGAAGGAATTCAAGTATGACATCATAGTTTTCATGCAAAGGCAACATTCAGTGTCATCTACTTCCCACATTAATGTCTTCAAGCATGATATGATCTAAACATTTATATCAAATTCCATTGGGTGCATTTTGCAAGTGACCCAAAATAACTGACTTCCTCATGAGTAGAACCCATGACATGCAATGCGAAAGTTGTTCAGCTCAAAGAACTTTAAATGTGTACTGGGTTTCATGTGCGGATGTGCAAGTGTGTATGTCTGCAGAACAATTTCTGCTATACGGTATTACTTAAATGAGGGTGGGTTCCCTGTTGAGTCTGGGTACTCTCAAGGGTTCTTTCTCCTATTGTCACCTCAGGGAGTCTTTCCTTGAGTATCGCCCTCGGCTTGCTCATCAAGGACTATCTAATTATTTTGGTTCATACACATTTTTCACATTTCATATACATTTTCATAATTTTCTTTTATTGTGTTGGGACAATGACAATTGTTAAAAGCATTATACAAAATCTCATGTGAGGGCCCTGTGCCACACCTGGGCCCTAGCCGCTTAGTTGTCCTAATGGTATCAGATTCCAAACTCTGTGCTGATTTTCTTGACTTTTTGATATTTTAAGACCCCCAAAAAGCTCCAGATCCTGGGAAAAAAAACAACTATAGTTAACTATAGCAAGTAACGGTCAGCAGACCCAAGCACCTATGCCATCGCCACCTGAATGCAGGCAGTGGGCACAGTGGACACTTTAAAAGGGGACATACCAATACAATTATATTATGGTATAATTTTAGAACAGACAGAATAGGAGAGCCACTTATTATTAGAGCCCTTACCACATTATGACGACATAGGATTGATATCATAGTCCTTGGCGAACAATAGGGCCCTTCACACACACTATGTCATCAGCACTATTAGAGTGATGATGACGACGTAATAGCCATGACTCCTCATGTTGAGGTCATAGTGCTTGGGCCCTAATAATAATAATTTGCGACATCACTCATTTAACATTTGTCTATTTGTACAATGGACATTATTAAAAAAAAAAAAAAGAAAGAAAAGTCTGTAGGGTTTACGTTATTGTTAAAACTTGAATTTGACGATTGAACATCTATCCAATTTTTAAACAGAGCCCAGAATAGGCCTCTTAAATAAAATCATAATAAATCTTATAAACTTTACTTCTCATGTTATGCTACAATGAAATTGAAAAGGTATACTATTTAAAGACAGTGACATTTAGTATAGGTTTGTATCTACTACATTAAATATAACTTATACTTTCTAGCAAAGCACACCTCAACCAAATGGTAGAGACAGCTCAATTAGGTGACATTTGATGCATTTTAATACAATATTATAGCTTAAAATGTGCTGTACCAAATGTTAAGCAGAATATTAATTGTGTCCCAATGGAACATTGTATAGTATTTTATTAATTTTAAAAGTTAAAAGCAAGATAACTGTAAGGATATTTTTAAATATATAATTTGTCCTTAATTTTTAACTATAAAATCTT